>CM073492.1:19615000-19882500 GCA_037074585.1 Biancaea sappan | reverse complement strand
AAGTGAGTAAGTCTCACATTCCTTAGAATAAGGAGAGAAAAAAGATTTATATACTAATATACGTTAATGGGCTTATAAGAGACTAAAAGAAGTGGTGGGTTCACGCGCTCACAATTCCAAGCCAATACAGTGCAAATCATCCATTTTGCCCTCCTTGCGCGTGTGATAAAGTGGACTCAGCTTGTTTTTGTTTTTCTCTCCTTCTTCGGTTTTTTTTCTTATCTGAGTGGTGACATATTTGATAGTTGCAAAATTAACTTGGGTTACGATGTGCTTTTTGTCTACTTCCCTCTACATTTTTTTTACACACCTCCATAACAAAAAAAAAATTTGTGAAAAGAACCAAAAAAAAAAAGAACCGAACCAGTCCAACCAGCTGATCGGCCGGTTCTGGCCGGTTTTCCTGGTTTGCCACCGGTTCGGCCAGTTTGACACCGGTCGAACCACTGCCCGGTCAAATAACCAAACCAGACCGGTGACCCCTCCGGTTTCCGGTCCGATCGGCCGATCTGATCCATTTTGGCATCTATGATTTTTATAATGAATTTGAGTTGCAGATAATAAAAATGTGTTACTCATAATTAGAAAAATATAAAATAAAATTGCACTTTAATCACAACATTAACAGAAACTTGAATAGAAAAAAAAAAGTAAATCATAAAAATTAATAATTGAAACTTTTTTTTCTTTTCTAATTTCAGAACTTATTGATGGATAATTATTGAAGTTTATGATATTCAAGGGTGAAATTTGCATGTGAATTATTTACTTTACTTGTTTTTAAATTTGTTTGTAAAGATATATAGTTATATATGTATTTTTTATTGTTTTAAAATTTATTTATCTGAATCAGCAAATGATACAGTGACCCAACAATTAAACCAATGACCCGATAACTAAAGTCCTACCTAAGTCAATAACCGGTCCAAATCTTATAACATTGGAACTAACATTGGATCGGATGTGTAAATTTACATTGTGCGCGTGTGCACTTATTTGCATATGTCACCTCCTCTAGTCTTAGATGGCTATAAAAATGGCATCGGATAGGGATGGAGAGCAGGGAGGATCCTTGTCTTTGTCCTTGATCATTGTCATGAGAGAAGTTTGTCTCTCATCTCGTTCTTTAACTCTTTGCAAGTTTATGTGAGTTTAATAAATTATTTTTGAAAGTATAAAAAAAATCAACAATACATAAAATACTAAGGGATGAAGACTATTAATTTTATGGACTGAGAGTCTTTTTGATTGGAAGTGGATCTTTCAAATAGATATAATACCAATCTTTCTAAAACTAACACAATAATTTACTCTTTTTTATTTTGTTTTTCAAAAATGGGACGGTAGGACTTTAGAAATTAGAATTACGAGCACAAAGTTAGGTTCACCAACCAAAAAGAAGATACTAGACGACCAAAAAGAACTGATATGGCAACGCCAGCGTTCTCTTGACGTAATCAGTGATCCTGAGGAACTATCTTACTATCGTAAGAACATATACTGTGATCAAATAAATGCAAACCAAGAAATAGTCATTGATTGAAGGTTGTCAATTTTTTACATAATTTACTAACACAATAATTTACTCTTTTTTATTTTGTTTTTCAAAAATGGGACGGTAAGACTTTAGAAATTAGAATTACGAGCAGAAAGTTAGGTTCACCAACCAAAAAGAAGATACTAGACGACCAAAAAGAAGTGGTATGGCAACACCAGCGTTCTCTTGACGTAATCAGTGATCCTGAGGAACTATCTTACTATCGTAAGAACATACACTGTGATCAAATAAATGCAAACCCAGAAATAGTCATTGATTGAAGGTTGTCAATTTTTTACATAATTTACTAACACAATAATTTACTCTTTTTTATTTTGTTTTTCAAAAATGGGACGGTAAGACTTTAGAAATTAGAATTACGAGCAGAAAGTTAGGTTCACCAACCAAAAAGAAGATACTAGACGACCAAAAAGAAGTGGTATGGCAACACCAGCGTTCTCTTGACGTAATCAGTGATCCTGAGGAACTATCTTACTATCATAAGAACATACACTGTGATCAAATAAATACAAACCCAGAAATAGTCATTGATTGAAGGTTGTCAATTTTTTACATTTGTTTCTTGTCAAATAATTTAGAAGATGAAGACTTGGGAACTCCACAATTATTATTGTTATATTTCTATCAATGGTTTTTCTACTCCTATATATACAACGATACCCACAAGCACGCTCAGAGTAGAAACTCTATTGGAGGAAAGGGGAATAGACGGACAAAAAAATGGCTGAAACACAGAGCGTAGAGATTCCCCGGGTCACACTTGGAACCCAGGGGCTTGAGGTATAATCCCTAATCCCCTACCAATTTCTTCACCCACGATTCTTCATTTTTCTTTGTTTTTGTTTTTGTTTTTCTCATCCCTTCATCTTTGTACTGTTCAGATATTGGGAAAGCAACATTGCTCTGCTGATTCATGCCTATAGTTCAATCTTGTTACTCTGAATATTACTTCTTTGTGTGTATAATGGATGAGCGTGGCCTTTCTTATTACAGGTTTCCAAGCTAGGGTTTGGCTGTATGGGACTTAGTGGAGTCTATAACGCTCCGGTTTCCGAAGAGGTTGGAATATCTATCATCAAGTATGCATTCAGCAAAGGGATTACATTCTTTGACACTTCAGATGTTTATGGGGCCAACACTAATGAAGTTATGGTAGGGAAGGTAAAATAGATCTACCTTAACCCTATTGACACTGGCTGTGTCCTGCTGTACCCAGTCTATGAATATTTGAATCACTTTATTTTAGTAATTCCTTCTACATCCCCTATCTCTAGCAAGTGATGTGCTTCAAAAGATATAACTTAAAAGAGTTCTTTTCTTTGTCTTATATCTGCTTTTGCGTGAATATGTATGATCAGACACCACAAACTAAAAATACAGCCTGAGCACGGTATACCATAAATTCTTTTCTCTGTTTAACTGAGTTGGTAATGAAACATATCAGTTCCCAATGAGTAATACAATATGCAATGACTGTTCAAAAAAGGTTATCACATTTTAACCCAATCCCCTCAGAGAAGGCTTGTGACTTGGGACTGTGGGTGATCATACTATTTCCTCCTTCTTGCTATAGTTTCCTCAATTAAAGCACAGAAGATGTTAAGTTTAAACAAATAAATTTTGAACTTGGGAAGGAAACTGTAGCACTGGGAACAGTTAACCTTCATGACGCGTAGAATAAAAGACTTTTTAGTTGATTCTGATGTTTTGTTGGTTCATGAAGTAATAACTGTAGTAACTAAAACTTTCAGGCATTGAAGGAATTACCTAGAGAAAAAGTTCAGATCGCCACAAAATTTGGAATTGTCAAACTTGAAGCTGGCAATGTCATAGTAAAAGGTACCCCTGAATATGTTCGCTCCTGTTGTGAGAACAGCCTCCGGCGTCTTGGTGTCGAATACATCGATCTCTATTATCAGCACCGTGTTGACACAACAGTACCCATTGAGGACACTGTAAGTGCATATGGATATTTCTCCTTCGTTCTTGATATGCCTTAGTGCATGTTGATGAATCATGAATGCGAGTTTTTTTGTTTGGTTTTCTTTTGAATGAGTAGATGGGAGAGCTGAAAAAGTTGGTGGAAGAGGGAAAAATAAAGTACATAGGATTATCTGAAGCTAGCCCTGAAACAATTCTTAGGGCGCATGCAGTTCATCCCATCACTGCTGTGCAAATGGAGTGGTCCCTTTGGACTCGTGAAATCGAGGAAGAAATTATTCCACTTTGCAGGTAAGTTCTTGTTGTGATAATAACAACTATCAATAAACACATGCTTTTGAGAAACTTTACTGATGCCTAGATCAAATGTCTGCCTACTTTATAATCTGGTTCTTTTGTTCATCCTCATATATAGTTGTTGAGACAACTGAAAATTAAACTCACTTGTTCCAGCGCCCTATTGCTTATGCAAGAATGATGATTGATTCCCATATATATATAGTTTTGATTGAAATAGTTATGCCAATTCCTACAAACTAAGCTCTTTATATGTTACTTGCTTGAATTGGATTTGGATCCCGTTCAATTTTAGTATAGGAAATACAGTTATGAAGTTGGGTTGGTTCTATTGCCGACTTTTTGTTTTTCTATGTCATTCATGAATCTTCCTTATGGTGTGACAACACCTTCAGGAAACTTGGAATTGGAATAGTACCATACAGCCCCCTTGGCCGTGGATTTTTTGGCGGGAAGGCAGTCAAAGAAAGTATACCTGCAGATAGTTTCCTGGTATAGACTTAATATTTTTGGCCTTAAGCTTCATTTTCTCTTTTGTTTTCATTAAACCAAGAATCACAAAAGCTCCATTTATCTGGGATTCTATAATTGCGTCCCTCTCTGTCTTGTCCCTGGTGTGAAATTCTTTTTTAATTGATGGCCAACACTTCGATCTGTCAGGCAATGCAACCCAGAATAAAAGGAGAAAACTTTGAGAAGAACAAAAATATATATTCAAAGATAGAGAAGTTGGCAGAGAAGCATAAATGTACCCCACCACAACTCGCTCTTTCCTGGGTTCTTCACCAAGGAGATGATGTGGTACCCATCCCAGGTCAGTGATTTTCCATTTTGGGACCTGCATGAATATCATTTTCTTGTTCTAAGTTGGTTATCTGCTAGTGTGGTTCTCTCTTGACAAAGTATTACAATCTATACAAGAATCTTCTTGTACATAACATGATTTTGAAATTAATGGTTTCGGTGAGTGAATAACATTCTCACTGAATTTCTCATGTATTGTAGGAACGACCAAAATAAAAAATCTTGACACTAATATCGGTTCACTTAAAGTAAAGCTGAGCATAGATGATTTGAAGGAGATTTCAGATGCAGTACCAATTAGTGAAGTGGCAGGGGATCGGACAACTGATGTTTTAATTCGCTGCTCATGGAAGTTTGCTAATACTCCCCCAAAGAGTACCTAGAAACCACTTATGCTCACAGTCACATCATATAATATCCCATGCATTCTTATATATTATGCCCACGTGATGTGATTTAAATGGGGAAGCTGGAGTGAAAATAGGACACAGAATATGAATCCGAGGTTTCAATAATGTTGGCTTGGGTAGTAGTCACTTGATGAAGCCCAGTTCAACTGATGTTGTAGAATGTATCTTGGAATAATGAGAAACTTCTTATTAGAGGATCGATTGTGTTGTGCCAACTGCCAAAGTAGATTTCCTGAAATCCAATGTACGCTTTGCAGATATGGGTTTCTTGTATCCTTATTTCTTGACTTCTCTGGAGTCCTGAGAACTTTTTAGTATTAAAACGTGTCACAATATCTGCATAAATAAGGATTGGATTTTTATAGTCATTTTTGAACTGAATCATTGTACTGAGAATTAATGATTTGAATGTTAGCGAGACAACTCTCGTTGTTGAGTCTTGACGTATCAACCATAGTGTTGTAAGTTCAGTTTTAAAAACAAGGTCAAGGTTGTCATTGTTTAAAAGTGGTAATTAGAATTTTTTTTTAAATTCTTGATAAGATAAATACTATAAGTATATAATCAGCTAAATTTTAAATAAGCCTTGTTAATTGGATAACACACCAGAGCATAGGCGTCTTTTTATTTGATGATTTTTTTTATTGGACTGTTAATTCAGAAAAATAGGTTAAAAGATTCTAGTTATTGGTAAACGTTATGCGATGAACTTGTATCCTCCGTAGTTGGTGGCGTTGATATTGTATATTGAGCTTGTGTAATGTGGCCAGTCTATTTCCAAATTGAAAGAAAAAAAAAACCTTTTTTCTTTCCAAATTTGTGATTATCTAATTAAAATTGGACGACCATAAAATAAAAGCAACCTTTTAACTTCAGAAGATCTTAACATCCATGTATTGGCCTCGCTTCGTTTGAAATTTAATTTAATTATAACTCGTGAGTATTTATCTCAAGGTAACACCTATATAACACTATCAAGAATTAATATTAGACACCACCTGAACAGCACCAGTGGTCTAGTGGTAGAATAGTACCCTGCCACGGTACAGACCCGGGTTCGATTCCCGGCTGGTGCAATCTATTTTACTTTTGCACTTTGTGCGGTCGAATTGAATGAAACTTTTGAATACAACAGAAATATTTTGAATACAACAGAAAAACTGCTAAAGCAAACCTCAAATACTGATCAAAATATTTTTCAGTGCGATTCTTTTACTTGAGTAATTTAGCACAGAATAATACGTCAGCTAAACCAAAACTCTCATTGGTAATCCCCAAAGAAGAAGCTTGAAACCATGCAGAAGACACCAAAATAATGAAATTATTGATTGCGCTACAAGTGGGACAACGGTGTACTACTAAGCATCACAGTGGGCTGAAGCTGCAATATAGCTTGATCCTCGCAGATCAGGCTGAGTTCTTCCTCCGGCAACGTCAACGTCACAGTCCTAGCAAGCCCTTCTTCCGGCGACGGCATCACCATCACCAGACCTTCCCCTTCCACATTCCCCAGATGGCAAGACACATGAACAGGCTTCTCCTCCTCCCGGAACATCGCCTCATACATCACCGAGCCCTGTATCTTCCCATTAGTATCAGACCCATTAATCATGTGCTCCATGCTCACACAAGTCAGCTCCGGCCCATACATGCAAGTGGGTGCTCTAAATTTCCCTCCTAACTCCCCTTGAGATTCAAACCACTCCATCGTAGACCAAAATTCCTGTTCCCCAATTGCTTCGACATGGGCATGTATTAAATCTACTATATCCCCCAAGTTGCTGGTCTCCATGCGTGAGGCTTCCAACGAAAGCAGAGAGAAATGCAAGGCGTTTCCGAAATGCCCAGAAGGAGGTGGTGATTTCAAGAGGCTTCTAACGTCGATGCAGATTGAGAGAGAGTGAGGAGTACGGTCATTTTTCGGGGTCTTGAAGCTGGAAATACGAGTCCAAAACAGAGCAGAGAGGAAGTCGAAAGGGGTGACGTTGGAGGATGTGGGAGGGAGTTGGGAGAGGCATTGGTTGATGGCTGAACCTGAAAACCTGAAGGTGGCTGAGGCCAGTTTTGACGGGGAGGATGGTGGCTTAGTGGATGATGATGACCTTGAAGCGTAGTAAGGGGTTGGGGTTGGGTGTGGATCAGGGGTAGGGTTAGGGTTAGAAGCAGTGGTGCGTGGGAGTGGAAAAGAGGAGGGAGTGACAGGGAGGTGGCGATGAAATCGGGTCCAACACCTGAAGAAGGAGGAAGTCCATGTTATGTCGGCCACCAGGTGGCTACAGCTTACTCCTATCGCAACGCCACCTCCTTCGAATCCGTTTATCTGTAACCCCCGCAATAATAATTAATTTGCAGTGAGTTTATAACACAATTCAAAGTTTCAAAACATTACTGGAGGGATTACTAAAGCGTGAATTAATCGTGTTTCAATAGAAAAGGAGGGCCAAAATGTTATTTAAAAACACTAATACATACATACATACATATATATATATATATATATATATATATTACACGCACACACATACAAAAACACGGACACTTGCCTGTATTCGAAAAGGTGACCATGTTTGGAAATCGTCAGGCATATCATCCCAAGCCGTGAGATGCCTCTCCATCTCTGCATCGGCCGATCTCAGCCATTCATGGAGTGTGGTATCCACCGTCGCTTTTATGACCCGAATGCCAGCATCATTGCACCCGATTTCCCAGTTACCATTTCTCCCTCGGGCCAACCGACCCGTCACCATCGGATACAGAGACAGAAACTCCGACAACGACTCCCTCATCGGGTCCAACTCGAACGATCTGAACAAGTTGTGGTCATAGTAGAAGATCAGGTGAACCGTGTGGAGACCCATGGCATGATCCAGCGCCGCTAACGGGTGGGTCAAACTTGACCCGGACGGCTTGCTGGATACCGTCGTCAGTACGGACTGAACGTTCACCCTCGGAGGCATAGTATTAGTTCTATAGGGAAGCTGAAGAACAAATATATTTCTCTTTTGTGTGTGTATGTGTGGATGTATATATATATGTGTAACACGGAAATGACGAGGCAGACGGAGGAACAGTACAGTTACTATGTATCAAATGAATAATTGGTGGTGGTGGAGAGGATGCTGTAATTAAAGAGAGCTGTGGAGTTTGGTGGTACGTATTTATGAGATACCAATCTTCAGACCCTCCACTAACCAACTTAATTATTGGTCTCACGTTCTTCTGGGTAGCCAATTATGTATAACATACTTTAATTGAAACGTGAAGTCAGAAATTCAGAATTAGGCGAGTTATGCGCTTCTCCAAAGTTCCCCGTTTCTTATTTAATGTATTTGTTTTGACAATGACATATCACGTGTATATGTAACATCTCTTCTTCAATGCACTTGCAAATTAACTGTTGCTGCGCGCAAGCGTGTAACAACATTTATTCCAAATTTTTAATAATTTTTAAATTTAAGAATTAATTTTTATTGAGATTTATTATTAGAGTTCGTTATGCTAATTACTATGCATAAAAATGATTTTTAGAATATTTCTAGTAGTGAACCTCACTTGAGCTTTTATTGTGGATCTCACAATACCACATCAACTTAAGTAATTATTTACTCTAATGACGAACATTTTAACAATTTACAAATAGGTTTTACAATCAACTCTCCACTACTTTAGCATTTATTGCTCACTATTAACATTTATTGTGAGTTTATTATTTTATTATTAATTTTTGTATAAAAATCGTTCTTACTCGTAACAGTCAATGTGATAAACTCTCATGGTAAATTAAAATAATAATCAATTTTTAAATTTAAGAACTCTTTAAAAATTATCACTGGAAATGCTCTTATATAAAAACTAGTTCTTATACAAAAAACAGTAATAAAATAATTAACTCACAATAAATATTAGTAGAGAATTATTTGTGAAACTCATATGTACATTTTTAAAAATTACACAATTAAAATGAAAAGTCACTTAAAATTAAGAATGATGATGTGACATTGCCACTCTTAACAACCAATTCAAGTAAAATTCATGCTCAAAGTGAGAAGAGAAGGACAATAATGTATTCGGTTGAGTTGGTTTTTAAGGCAATTCAACCGTCAAGCTTGAAAGCATGAGCATCAGTGACGACTGATGAGGAGAAGGTAGGTGAGAATTTGGTTTAAGTCATGTGTCATGGTAGTTTCACACGATCTTTCAATCTTTTTGGAATAGTTTTCCAGGCTGGAGAATAGAGAGATTTTTGAAATCAAACCCATGGTGAAGGGTTTGGATTTTGGAAGGTACGGCAACCTCTGTGAATTGTCTGTCAATCGTACTATAACAGCATAATTTTTTGATGAGCCATTGATGAAGGTGTAGAGTTTGGAACCCTCATCAATTTTTTTTATGATACAACACAGCCCAAAAGACCTACTTCTAGATGTATCTAGGCACCGAGACTCCTACATAGTCCACCATGACAATCCTATTACAATCCAAGGGGGGTTCGGGGGAACAAAACAATATTTTTTATCAAGATTATGAGAATAATTCACAAACCAATCAGCTATCCTATTATGCACTCTCGAGTATGGGAGATCTTTGTTTCAACTAATCGAATTAATTCTACTTTTGAAAATATTGTTCCATGACTAGCATGCCAAGTGATATTTGTCACCAATGTCGTCTTAAGAATTATGTAATGACACCATAAATACGTTAGATTTTCTTCTAGTACTTATATTTTTCACGAATTTGGTACAAATTCAACTTTTTATTTTCAGTAGAATTAGATGAAAATTTTAGATTTTTTTTTCTAATGACTATATCTAAGAGGAGAAAAAGAAAATGTAAAGAACACAAACCACAACTTAAGGTTAATATGAATAAAACAGAAAGCAAGTATCAAAATTATTAATCTAAAAAATGTCTAAATTGATGTATGGCTTTAAGGCAATTCCGATCTCTCACAAGTCTACGAATCTCGAAATCTAAAGCAAACAAAGACCAAATGCAAATAAGGAAACTGTCAATTTCCAACTTACAGATGTAAAATCTCACAAAATTTAAACCCAAAAAAAAAAATCCAGGCATTGTTTCGTAAATCACATTTTCTATATTACTGCTGGAATAGAAAAAAAATGGCTATACAAAAAAAGGAAGTTCTCTTATCTTCAACACATTCACCGATTTAACAAATGGCATCGCCTCATTTCCGCTTCTATACATTGAAATACACTCGGTTCAAATTCAAAGATGAGTAGAAACTAATAATGTTAATATGAATTAGTTTGGTGTTGACAAAAGTCCGAGAATGATTAAGATTCTTGAAGCATTTGATAACGAAACAAATGATACGATTATCAAAATAAAAATAAGACACAAATATCAAAATAAAAACGAATATCAAAACAAAAGAAGAAACTAACATCAGCAGAAGCTTGAAAAGTCAGCAAACGAAGTTCAGGAAACGGGTTTGCCAAAATGAGTCTAATCTAAATGTTGATTGCTGCTCTCCGATGGATGGCGCACTACTAAGTGGAAAGAGAAAGGGAGAAAGTAAGGATAAATGAAACTGCATACCTGTGTCAAAGGATAATGGGGCTTAAAACCCTAATGCAAGACAGACATATTGACACTCTTTCACCCCAAAAATAGAAAAATTGCCAGAGACTTGACCGTTGTCCAGATTTAGAATTTAAAAGTGCTCACACTGGACCATAGGCCTCACCAAGGGTTCACAAGAATGCCAGCAGAAAGGGTGTGATTATATAGATATGAGTTTTGCACACTATAGAAAAGGCCAAAAAAATAAGAAGTCTCAGTGAAATCGAAATGTATGATCGAAATCCAATTTAATCAATGGGTTTAGCTCCCTTTCATATTCAGTCATTCAAGAAAATGTCAACCTGAATTAAGTTTTCACACATTCCTCAGAAGATAACACAGTAAACATTATATCTCCGCAGATGCTCGAGTGTTTCTTCTTATCCCATCAATTAGTAACTATTACAATCATGCATATGAATTGCGCACCGGTCTGATATGGAATCAGATAGACATTGTTCAGTCTTAAATTATCATGCATGAAGCTGAATATAACATTTCCAATCAAAATTTTCTTGGGGAGAGGAGCAAGTAATGGAAATTAGTCGATTCATCCCTTAGTTTTCAAATTTACTCTCCTCCAGGCCAGGGTCAGTGATCCTCAACCTTCTTCAAACCTTTCATGTCTGTCGTTTCCACTCTGCATTATAAGCAAAGAATCAGAAACACAAACCTTGTCATTGTAGATAACATTTTAAACAAGAAATTGCATGGAGAACCTATTGCTTCTCTTACTTTTCCCATCACTCTCCACTACCCCAGAGAGATGAAGGGACAGCTCACATGCAACTTACCTCAATACTAACCCTAAACTACACTGCCACGGCATCATATTAGTGGATATATTTTAAGATATAAGATGATACACAAGTAATTTGTTAAATAGCACTGCAATAACTAAAAAAGTTCAACGAAATATTCTTCTGGAAGAATGTGAGAAAATTCATGTAAACAAGGTTCAAAACAGCTAATCTTTCACCAGATTCTTCACGGCGTCCCCAAAGTCCCAGTCTTCCTAAATGTGCATTTTAAATTATGATTGGTTTACTCATTCAGTTTTACAACAAAAGCACAGATACCAACAGAAAGGCATTGAAACAGGCAGAAAAAAAAAATAGCAAGATCAATTAAGTATCTGGATCATATAGCAATGTTGTTCTTTCTTAAGCAAGATCCCAACTTGATTTATTTGCATAAGCATTATCTAACTTGATATCTGATGGGACTGATATAAATGGGTCATTTAGGATTAGAGTAGGGGAATTAGAAAGAAAGGAAACACTTATAGTTGTTGGGTTGACAGTTGTAACTAATATTACAGTTATAACTAACTATGGGACTAGAGAGCCTTTATAAGGTATTGATGACTGAATGCTAAGGGGAGGGAGAGAATTTTGGACAGTCTCGTGGAGAGACCTAGCCTCTCGAAAGCTAGGAGTTTTGTATATTGCCTTCGGGTATTGTTCTATCAATAATAATTGTATTACTTAGCCATATTTCCGGTTTCTTTGTTCTGTTTCTGGGTAAGGGGATTCATCATTGGTATCAGAGCAGTTTCGATCAAGGGATTGCAGAAACAAGAATGGAGGACAGAGTTGATAACCTTGAAAATGATTTGGCAGAACTCAAGGGCAATGTAACTGAACTCAAGGGTGTTGTTGCAAGCCTTAAAGAAGTACTTGCAGTAAAGAAAATGGTACGCAAGCTAAGAGAGGCTTGGGCAGGGAAGAAGGAACAAATTAACAGAGTCTTTCCTTCAAGAAGAGCAGTCACAGAAGTCTATATCATTCTCAGAAAATGCGGACAAAATGAAAACTCAAGAACAAAAATCTTGGATGGCCGAAGATATCGAAGAGGAGAAAAAAGAAGAGCATGGAACCAAGGAAATGTCTGATTCCTTCACAGCAACCACCGTAAACGAATCAGAAATTCAAAACGTGCCCTACGCACCAAAAGGTAGGAGAACAGAATCGAAGCACCACCCAGAACTAAGTATCGACAGTGGCAAGGAAAAAATAGTAGAGGAGGATGTGCAAATGATTTTTATGTTGGTTTTAGGCCAACCAATAGATAATTTTCACCCTTCTAGTGCCGAAACAGCAGGGGGGAGGGGCTGGGAACGCCGCAGCAGCAGGGAAAAAGAGAACTCAAAGAAAAGACGCTCATTCTTGATAGAAGTAGATGACTCAGGGAGAAGGCGTTCTTTCGTGGCAGAAGGTGACGGCAAGGAGAAAGGCATATGGGTCTTGGATCGTGTCAACATGATCCACTGGGGAAGAAGCCCAATTGGATTTTGGGATGGCAAACTTAATAGGCCAAGCTTGAGAACAAATGAACGCATCTGGTCTCAAAATTGGGAAGGGAAGCATTATGGGCTTTATTCTATAATAAGTGAAGGTGGGTTGGCCCAATACTTCATCGGCTTCATTCTACCTAAACCCAATCACAACTCCAGCATTGCCCTAGTATTTTACCCAAATAAAACCCACCCGACCCAAGTCGCACCAACTGATGCGTCAGGCAAAACGCAACACTCCTCAAAAAAGCTGCATTTGATCACTGCTGTAGCACCCTTCGAACTAGAGGAGAACCAAGTCCCACCCAACGGCGAGAAGACCACAAGAAGCCATAAAGCAATCATATTTTGGCATCGAACAGTTTATAACTGCAAGAATAATTTATTCTGGCTTCTGATCAGGGAGGAGGAAGTCGATAATGAGAACAGAGAAGGAAAAACATCTGAGGAGGAGATTGAGGCTGAAGGAAACAAAGAGTCTCCCGTCTGTTTTATTGCAGGTATCTTGATTGACATCATTCAAGGTTTTGGGGCTGTGATGAACAACAAACAACCAGAAGATACAAATTGCACAATTGATGTTCCTACAAGGTTTGTGGTGAAGCTAGAACAAGGTCAAAGCAGTAAAATTCAGAATCTTATTACTGATACAGAAAAACCATATAAAAGGTTTACACAAAAAAAGCATAAAAATAATGCTGCTCCAAGGCATAGAGGTGGTGGATGTTTTATGGTTGTTAAGGTGGGTTATTGCTGGGAATTTTATGATGTTATCAAAATTCATGATTGTTGCACTTCATGCTTAATTGAGGAAAGGGTGCAGCTAACTGAACCAGAAGATGGCATCAAAAGAAGTGGAATGACCATTATTAGCCAAGAGGAAGTTTTAATAAAATGGGAAGGGCTTTCAGACTTTGGAAACACTTGGAAATTTTGTGTTACAGTAGGAAGGGAATCCCCTCACTTCCACCTTGAGGACAAGATGCCTCTTAAAGGGGGCGGTAATGATGGGACTGACATAAATGGGTCATTTAGGATTAGAGTAGGGGAATTAGAAAGAAAGGAAACACTTATAGTTGTTGGGTTGACAGTTGTAACTAATATTACAGTTATAACTAACTATGGGACTAGAGAGCCTTTATAAGGTAATGATCACTGAGTGCTAAGAGGAGGGAGAGAATTTTGGACAGTCTCGGGGAGAGACCTAGCCTCTCGAAAGCTAGGAGTTCTGTATATTGCCTTCGGGTATTGTTCTATCAATAATAATTGTATTACTTAGCCATATTTCTGGTTTCTTTGTTCTGTTTCTGGGTAAGGGGGTTCATCAATATCAAATATCTATAAGGACGTTTCCGAGTGTACAACATAATTTTAGTGAGCAAGTATAAAGAAGTGACAGCTCATTGAAAGGAGTAAAAAATTATAAAGAGCAAGTGCTAGGGTCAGTCACAACATAGTCATAGAAGTTAATGGGTGAGGAACCAAGGTGAAAAGAAAAAAAAAAAGGATTTCAGTAGATGTTTCTAAACTTACGTTGTACCATACAGCACAATCTTTTGAACTTTTGTGATCTCGGTACCAGTCTGATTGTCCTCGATAAAAATTGTCAAGCTGATCAATTAAGATCAATCAGCTACTTGAACCAATTGAAAGATAATAATGGAAAATTTAAAAAGAAAAAAGAAAACCATTAAAATTAAAGAAATTAACATACCTACGGACATTTTGGAATTTGACATACTTTAGAATAACTGGTTTCCCCTGTCAAAGCACAAAATTATCAACCCTAATAGGATATATCTATACAAAACAGGAGATGCCTCTGCACTGTATCTGTAAATAGAGTTATTGACTACCCACCGTAAGGTTGTCTGGAGACAAAACTGCCACATCACTTGGAGGGAAGTCATTAACATTACTGCCATTGATAACCAGTCAGCAATCAGCAAAAGCCAAAGGACATAAATAATAAAATAAACATTTTAGCCCAGACAATACCTAAATCCCATGTGTTCCTTGTTGGAAAACAGCTTCACTGTCTTAGGGCCTGAAAGACTACTAATATTAATTCCTATTTTAATCATCTGAACAGGAAGCATGGATGTATTAATCTACAGAGATCATATATGTATATATATATATATCAAAGTCAAACCTAATTGTTACTTACTATCTAAAAATCAGTTGGACAGATCTGCATCTGAAATAGCAAGTTGCCAAACAACAGAAAGACATACAAAAGGGCATGATTTACTGCCTTCCCTTAAAATGAGCAAAATAGCTTTATCTTCTAAATGTACTCTTCCACAACATGAGGGAATTAAGGTATCATGCACTTACTACTTTAATTGTGTGACTATTTCGAGGTAGGCCATGACTGCTCTAATAGCATAGTCCCATCACATGTATTTTGATGCAGGAAACTTGCATCTATCATTTGCTTAAACACTTAGACATTGGGGGAGGGGGGGAATGGAGTTAGGCCTTGATACAAACAGCTAGGGTTGACATAAAGAATCTCCTACTATTATGTTTTCTACATATAAGAAGTTGATTAACTCTAAGATATGCATCTTCTGTGAAAGATACAAGAACTCATACAGACGCAAAAAATGAAATAAAGGCCTGCACAAAGAGAAAAGTTTGTTTCTTCTATGACCATTCAGTTTTACCTACACAACAAAGGAAATAAAAAGAATCTACAAACAACAAAACCGTAACAGTTCAGCCGGATGAACATATGTGATATCTTAGTCATGCAATGTAAGAATACAGGGATAAGATTCAAGAACAAAGAAGGGCTAGGGAAAATTTTCAAAAAGAAAAGAAAAAGAAAACATCGGTCAGAAGAGTATTGTATAATCAATGTCCCCATTTAGAGAGGCAGAAAACAAGTAAACACGACTGAGGTGGTACAAAGCATATACTCAGAAGTGTTTTGGTGAATACCTTCTTCTTCAGGTCCTTTGATAACAAAAGAGTAGAGTTTAACGACTTGTGTAAAAGGAATATAAAGCAAAAGCTGCTCATCCGCATCACTCTCCAGATGCAAGCCATCATCTTCTCTGTAACCCTGTTTATTAAACAATTAAAACTAAAATAACAAAGCAAACAAAAAAAAAGGGTCATGAAGTACAAACTTACGCTCATTGAAGCATAGACAAAATTTCCAAGTAACCGATCAAAATACAAGAGATAAAGAATAAATAAAGGCTTCCAAAAACACAACACTTCAAGTTAATCTTGCCTCTCAAAAATGAACCAAAAAAATGCACGCATAAAAGAAGAAGCATATTAGCCCCCACCTCAATTCCACCAGGCCTATCTATGCCCCCACACTCCCATGAGAACAGAAGATTAAAATATAAAACTCGAATACAACTTGTTAATATTACAAAAATTGATAATAAATAAAAGTAAGCCATGGTTTTTAGTGAAATTACCTGTTTGAGAGCATTGGGGAGAGAATGACTAGAGCTCTGATTAAGGCATTCTACCCCAGACCAGTCTATGCAGTCCAACAGATCAACCTGAAAACGAAATATATCGATTATTAGAACTTTCCTTTTTTATGCCCCGCGATTAATTGGAGCAAACCGGAAGAAAAGGCATCGTCCAACTGAGTTTCCAGAAAATTCTATTTGCGAAAAGGGGATAAAGACAGTGGCCAAAATCCAGAATTTGACCGAATAAACAGCAAAAAAAAGATGCAAGTTAGATCTTACTTGGTTCTTGTGAATGGCACTGGCTGATTCCGCAGACATAGCTGATACGCGCGAGTGAGAGAGACGAGCGAAAACGTATAGAAAGGGGAAGACCTGTGCAGTAGAACACAAGACAGAGACTTGACAATTTTTATCATAACCAAAGCAAATCGCAGCCCGGAATAACGAATATTATATCACACTGTAAAAAAGGCCTGGCCCATGATGGGCCCATCATTAAATAAAAAAAAGGTTGGGATGGCTTAGTTGTGACTTTAATCCATTTATATAATAGACTAAAAATATATATAAAAGAATACATGTACAAAGATAATAAAATATTCAAGTCATGTTAAGACATATATAAGATGATTCATTAGATATAAATACCTTGAAAATTGAATGTGAATAACGTCAAATGAAAATAAGAATAAAAAATAACATATTACATGAATTAATTTAGATAAATATATTAATTAATGATAAAAATGAGTTAAAAGGGACAAAATTAAAAAGAAACTTAAAGGTTTAAGAGAAAGGATAATTTTCCTTTAGTTTTTAATAGTAACGACGAACACCTGATCGCACAGTAAACTGAATTATTAAAAGTATATTTTCATAAATAGTAAATTGAATATTTTATTAACGCATAGTATCAAATAGTAACATTGACTTTTTCTATAAATAGTCTTGCATTTCACTTCTAAACTCACACATTTAGTTTCTCTTCTCTCCTCTGCTCAAAACTTCTCTTGCTCCGACGTTATGGCTCTGAGATTTTAGGTCTTTCTTCCTTAGCCTAGATCCAAGGTAAGAATATTATGCCCCTTTTCTATGCCGTTCAGATTTTAAAAGTTATTTTCTTAAGTATGCTCTGTGGTTGCGGCTTTGGCTGATCTTTCACATCAGAAAAATTGTCCTTAGCTACCTATATGTTGTTTTGATTCTCTGATTACCGAAATAGAATGTAAACTGTGAAAAATACATGTCTAGGAAAGTTCTGGCTAATGAAAGACATGGTTCTTAAGTGTGTCCATTGGGACTCTCCACTCTTTCCTGTGAACTTACCTGGTGTACTCTTTTACAGATTGTATTCTCTATTTCTGGTATGAATAGTACCTGTACGTGTGAATATTAATCGCACGTATGAATAATAATCGTATGTATGAATAGTATTCGTACGTATGAATAGTGATTATACGTACGAATAGTATTTTGGTACAAAAGCAACCTTGACTTTCTATATCCGATCTTTATGAAAATCTCTGTAGCGGAACCTGAAATCCAGCTACGTACTCTTCTTTTTAGCAACTCGGAAAAGTGACTTGGATACAGAATCTATGTGAGTGGATGACTTTGGTAACCGACTTTATTTACTTTTATTCCAAGTACAATGTAAATTCCATCTCATATCGCAATTAGATTTTATATTTATTGATGATTGCTAGATAATGAAATTTATTGTTGATTTAAGATTATATTGATGAGAATTATGAATTGAGTATATAATACACATTGAATGGTTGAGGGCTTGACCGAAGATACCAATGCATGGAATTATACACATGGAATGGTTGAGGGCTTTATTTCCCAAGATACCAATGCATGTAATGATTGGGATTATAAGTGGAGACTGAATTCTTGAACATAAAATACAGAGGTATAGAAACCCTGAATATAAAAATAACTGTTCTTATTGTGATTATGATTCTGGTATTTGTACTTGTGATATATTTATTATTGCACAGTCATTTAGTCACTGAGTTTTGATGAACTCACACTCTTTATGAACATTTTTTTTAGATACAGTGGATAAAAACAAAAAGGAATCCGCAAGAGGAATAGTATTCTATGAGGATACTTTCCACGTTTTCTAGAGGGCTTATGAATCCAAAAGCTTAGGAATGCTCTGTAATCTCTATAGGTCACCTAGGCTTGGAAAATAATATCATATTGTAAGATATTTGGTTTGTGTTTACTGTTCACTATGTTGAACTTTTATATGTATAAATATCTTTCTTGAAAAATTGTGTTATGCATTAGTATTGATCAGAGATTTTATGGGATACCATAGGGGTATACCCTCTAGTTTAAAGAATTATTCACATGCCCAAATTTGGGATGTGACAACAACACTAGTTATGTGAAGATTACAATATATCAAATGCAAATTGGTGTGATTAAATATATAATGTATTCAAATGAATTTGAAAAATTTGTATTCAAATGAATTCAAAACATCCTTTTTAAAACTATGAATTGTTGTAAATTTAATTAATAATTAAATAATTATAATATATTAAATGTAAATTGATGTAATTGATTCTATAATTACATTCAAACGAATTTGAAAAATTTGTTTTCAAATGAATTCAAACTATCCATTTTAAAATTGTGAATCATGGTAAATTTTATTAATAATTTAATAATTGAATAATTGCAATATATTAAATGCAAATTGGTGTGATTGATTTTATAATTGCATTCAAATGAATTTGAAAAATTTTTATTTAAATGAATTAAAATCATCTCTTTTAAAATTGTGAATCATCGTAAATTTATTAATAATTTAATAATTTAATAATTACAAAATATTAAATGCAAATTAGTGTGATTGATTCTATAATTGTATTCAAATAAATTTGAAAAGTTTGCGCTCAAATAAATTCAAACCATCCATTTTAAAACTATGAATCGTCATAAATTTTATTAATAATTTAATAATTGCAAAACATTAAATGTAAATTGGTATGACTGATTATATAGATTGCATTCAAATGAATTTGAAAATTTTGAATACAAATGAATTCAAATCATCCTCTTTAAAATTGTGAATTGTCGTAAATTTTATTAATAGTTTAATAATAATTTAACAATTAATAAATAATAATTATATCATTAACATTTAATATATTCAATTTATTATTTCAAAAATTCACGTTATATAAATAAATAGTCATTCCAACTGTGTTGTATTCTTCCCATGTTTATATTGAATATTCTTCTTACAGAATTAATTTTCATTATGTTAGAGCGATATTGCTGATTTTAATGCATCAAGAAATTATTGGATGATTAAAGTTCGGGTAATAGGTTATGAACAGTTCCATCGTTCAATGTGCCTAAGGAGATTTTTAGTCTGGAGATGGTTTTGCAAGATTCTCAAATAAATTTAATTTTATTATATTCAATTATTTTATATTTATTATTTTGTTCATTATGCTTATATTGTATTTATTTTTTAGCTTCTAAGGGTGATTGCATACACAGTCGTGTAAAGAGATCATTTCTGAATAAGTTCAAACGTCAAATAACCAAATAAAATATTTATGTGATGTTCATGTTTGGGGTAGTTAAGTCTAACAGTGATTATCGAACAACGAAATATCAATTTATGCTTAAGTTTCGATTTTCAATTGATGTCCGATTAGTTAAAGATAATTTGAGTATTCTAAAATCAATTTTCATGTTTTGTTCATTTAGTAATATTTTGAATCATGTTGTAGACGGGAACTATTTAGTAGGTTAGTTTCTCATATTATGTTTTATTTGTTATTGATTCCAACTTTATATAAATAATATTATTTTGTTTCAGATGTTATCGGGCTAGTCAATAAATTTGATTCTTTTATAGACAGCTCAAAGAACAGTATCAAGAACAGACATATAGAAATTGAGATTGAAGATATAGAATATTGTTGCTATGATTTTTTTTCTTTTCTTTTTGTATTTTGATTATTCTATTTTTTTATATTTATTACTTTATTTTGTTGTATATCTATTATATCTTTCTATTATTATTCTCTTTTTTTTTCTTATTTTTAACATGTATATGTGTGTATATGTATGTGTTTTTGTATGTATAACAAAATTATATGTATATTATGGGGACAATTTACAGATGAGTTGAATTAACATTTTGTCAATAACTTAGATCATTTAATTATTATTATTTTATAAGTTACAAAAAATTTTTAATTTATGAATTATCCGTGTATCGCACGGGTCACAACACTAATTTAACTGAAATTTACATTACCAAACCCCTTTAATTCAATTGATAAGTTAACTAAGACCGAGTTGTAATTTTCTGTTCTACTAGCAATAGAGCATGCATTAAATTTTGTACTCTTTTTTTTCCCTAAATTTGTTCTTAAATAATCTTTTAATATAAAAAATGAATTTCAATCGTTTTTTTATATTTAAGATAAAGTTATTTAACTTTTTACTCTTACATTCTATTTGGTTTGTCCTTTTGTATTTTATTATATTTATCTATTAAGATATAGCTACTGAAACAATAATTAAAAAATATCAAAATTATATATAATAGTATAGGTAACAAATACAAAGTAATTAATATATATATAATATAATATTAAACCGTTTAATTTTATTTATTTTTTTAATGATTAATTCACTAGATTAAATTGAACCAAATGTATAACTAGTACTATCTAATAGGTCGGGTCAGGCATAGATTGACTTGTTTACCAACAGACTTGATTTTTTTATGTCCAAGCCCAATTCGTAGGCTACAACCTAGCCCGCAGGTCAGGTTAAAAAAATCTTTTTTTTAAAAATTATTTGATTGAGTGTAAATTCTAATTACCAACTCTAATTGTTATAGTATGAAAACTTTTCTTTTAATTTGTTATTTACTAGAAAGTTAAAAAAAATTTTATAGTTAATTATATTATGATATGACAATTTTTTAAGATCAAAGCTTCAAGATTTACTATGAGGAAGCAAAGCAATATTTATTCGCACTGAATAATCAAAGCAAGCATGCACTGTAGTTGTCAAAACAAATTATGAAGTACAATATGTTAATATTATAAAGTAAAATATATTAACATTATCAAAGAAAAAAAATTATAATTATGCATTCAAAAAAAATAGGTCCATCCATAGGGCCTGTGAACAAACAAACAAGCTGGATAATTTAAATCAATTTTTAAACGAGTTTAATTTTATATGCTCAAATTTGTCTTAAATACGGACAGTCAGAATAGACTTGGGCATTTTAACCCATATTAATACTATTATGTAGAACTGCATCTTTTTTTCCTTTTTCACTTGGACCAACTCATTGGAGCTTAGAACAAGAGTAAAAGTTGAAGAATATAATTCTTTTGGCATCAATTCTTGAAGGAGTCAAGAAGCGGACGCATCCCTGGCTTCTCAATCTTTCATAATCTAATCATTCGTCTTGTGTCCACTCAATGGCTCTCTTGGTATGTTTGGACTCACTGTTTTGTATCCATCAAAATAATTGAATTTCAAATTTCTGAATTCAGCAATTGGTGGATGTATTCTCCGAATAATTGAGAATCAATCTTCTACATTTTGAATATCTGCTCACTTATTCCTCCACTACTTAAGAATAAATTGGGGTAAACCAAACTTTCTCGTTCAATTTGTATGTTTTGGACTTTTTATTTATTTATTTTACCCAGTCAATTTAGAATGCTTGTTAGTGTCTCGTCAAAACTCAAAACTCAAAATCATCATGATGCCTTATCTGATGCGGCAGCAAATGGCATTTGACTTCACTGCATATCTTCAGCATACAACTTAAATAAACTATTTTTTCTTCCATAATTAATGACAATAATGAAATGAGCATATGGTAGGAGAGGAAAAAAAGGGAATAAAAATAGAGTGCAGTAGGAGAAGAACAAGAAACAGTGGCGATAATATTAATACTATGAATAGGTATACTGTACACAGAGCTAAGCAAACAAATGAAGTGTGATCTGGTAGTATGATACATAAGAACCATCCTCTTATTCATAAATGCTATTCAAATATTTATATACACACGCATATATGTATATAAATGACTATAAAACAATCAAAATCAATCAATCTGATGAAATGAAACCACAAGGTGATCACTCTGGTCACAGCCTTCTAACTCCACATAGCCACACCCATAGACATCAACAACATTACTATCCAAAGCAGCCCTCTTGGGAGGATTGAACTTGCTGCTCACAACATCAACACAACACACACAGACCGTCAGATCTCTGCAAACTTTCTTTTCTTTATTTCACTTTTCTTCTAATTTATATATTGTGGGATTATAATGTTTGAATACCTAACCTAGGGGGTGTTTGTTTACAAAAAAATTTATGGTGCTTGAATTTGATTCATTCAAATTTTAAACTATTAAATGTGTTTGTCTTTTATTCAGATCTTAATAAATTAGATATTGAGATAAGTCTAAAAACGATGTAAATATAATTTTAAGTTTCATGTTGCTTTATGTGGGTATTGAAAAAAAACTTGAGAAGAGTTGAACCTCCACCCTCTTAAATATGAGAAATTACTTCAATCATATAAACCAAATTTTATTAGTATTATATAAAAGTGAATTTTTAGATACAATATAAGAAATGTAAATCATGTTATTATTTATAAATATGATTTTAAACTATAAAAAAATGAAAACATTAATATAAATTTTATAATGCCATATAATATTAAAGATAATAATTAACAACACATATTTAGTTACTAATTTATTTAAAAATTATTTGAATTTAATTTTTTCTATAATTTATATGTATTTAGATGTTGAAAAACAAATAATCTTAATAATTTAGTATTCAAATTCATAAATAATATCTTAATAATCATATGTGTATTCAGATTCAGACTTCTAAATATTGAATAATTAAGATTTTTTTCTTTTTCAAAATTTGAATACATATAACTTAAAAAAAAGTTACATTCAAATAATTTCCAAATAAATAATAGGCAAAATGGTACGTTATGTCCCTAACGTTTACCTCAATTTTTATTTATACTCCTGAATTATTTACTTGAATATGTCCCTTATGTTTCATTTTTATCATATATGCCCCCAAAATGATGAAAATACCCTTCATCCCTCCTTCTTCTTTCTCTATTCTCTTTCTCTCCTCACTAAAAATTTTTTGTTTATTCACCGAGGTCCCTAGCTAAATTTTTCCTTTTGTCTTTTGCATGATATAAGATCATATTTAGCTTCATCTAGGTCCATAGATTGTGAATATATTTTTCTATAATTAAATCAACCCTTGAAAACTTTTGAATTTGTTCAGTTTAGTCCTTGTCATGCATGTATCACGTCCATCTCTCAGTTTTACTTTTCAAACCAGTCCAAAATTTCATCTTAGATGTTTTTATGACATTTTCGATCATTTCCATTACAAATTAAGGCAAACCATGAATTAAAACTGAGTTTTGAAAAAACTTCAGTCATCACACAGTTTTCTTGCTCTATTTTGCATTTTTTTTTCTGGTTTAGTCTCCTACTTAGCCCCAGGCTTTGAGTTAACTTAGATTATGGTGTACTCAAAGCTTGGGGCTAAGTAGGAGACTAACTAAAAAAAAACTAAAAAAAATGAATAACAGAGCAAGGAAACGGCGTAATGACTGAAGTTTTTTCAAAACTCAATTTTAATTCATGCTTTGTCTTGCTCCAGAATGGAAATGACTGAAAATGTACTAAAAACATCTAAGATGAAGTTATGGACTGATTTGCAAAGCAAAACGGAGATATGGACGTGATATATCCATAACAGGGATTAAACTGAATAAATTTAAAAGTTTATAGCTGTTGATTTAATTATAAAAAAATAAATTCACAATCTATGGACCTAGATGAAGCTAAATCATGCAAAAGACAAAAAAAAAATCTTAGCTAGAGACTTAGGTGAATAAATAGAAAAATTTTAGTGAGGAGAGAGAGAGGACAAAGAGAGAAGAGAGAGAGAGGAAGGGTATTTTTATCATTTTGAGACATATATGATAAAAAATGAAACATGAGGGAAATATTCGAATAAAAAAATAAAAGGCATAAATAAAAATCAAGGTAAATATTATAGACATAAAGTATCTTTTTTACCTAAATAATAACTAAACATTTGTTGTTAATTATTATCTTTAATATTATATGGTATTACAAAATTTATTGTTAATTAATGTTTTTAGTTTTTTAAAATTAAAATCATTTTGTACAAATAATAATATAATTTACATTTGTTATATTATATATACAATTACACCCTTATATATGAGCAATAAAATTTGATTTAATTAAACGGGACTCCTAAGATTAAATTTGAATAATTTTTAAATTTTAATGATTTAAAATATAAATGAATCAAATTTAAATTTCCTAAATAAATGCTCCTAATAAATTTTAACATAGTTTTTTATTCTTTCTAAGTTTCTAGCTGTTTCCCAAACGTCAAATTGAAGAATTAGTGTCATTAATGTATCAGATAGTGACATTCTCGAAAAATAGGACCCGTGATAGTGATGTGTGCACTTGTTTAGCTCATAGAAAATGAAATAACCAAAACACCATTGAATATACGCGGTTACTTGCTGAGAGAAGATTGGATGACATACGTAGTGTAGAAAATATTTGTAGTCAGTTGAATTCAAATGTAAGACTTTAATCTGCGTTACATCATTATCAAGCAAACCGAGGGAGTATAAACAATAGTTTTGTATAATGTTAAATTTTGTGAGGGTCCATTCTTTTAATTTTCATGCATCCTAGTGTCTTGAGAGTTGAGAGTTGAGACCCACCAAATCGAATAATTGCGTCATATCAGTTTTAAAACAGGTCATACATGGCGGCCGTAGTGGTGAATTGTGATTTGTGGGTGTGGCTTTCATATCAAAGAATGATATTAAAAATAAACTTTATTCTTGGCATTACTCGATTCTTCAAATAAGAAATATGATCATCAAATAAAGGATAAGAAAAAAAAAATAGATGAGTTTTCTTTCTCTAAAGTTTTATTGTGGAGATATGGAGCTCTCTCAAGCTAAGTTTTCAACTGTTTAATTAATCTTAAAACTTGTATAATTATTACATGCAGTATTAAATATAATATTTTTAATGAGAGAAACCAACAAGAGCTAGAGGCTTGAAAAACTCTTGCTCTTCGTAGCAAAACTTTTTCACACTCTCTAACACGCAGAGAAATTTTTTAGTTGAGAAATATGAGAAGCTTCAAATATCAAGTACTTAACTATACCAACCCAAATAAGAAATAAATAAGAGTAGAAGAGAAGAAAAAGGAGTGAGGTGGAATTCCAATCTCACCATGACCAATTTGTTCACTTGTAGTAGTAGTTGAAGAATCAGCAAGATTGATTCCAAGCCTGGAGCAATCCGACCCAATAGTACCTTACCAATGAAAACACCAAAAACTCTTTAATTATGAGCCATTCTCTACAATTAAGAAAAATAAATGGGTATTAATTTAATTAATGGTGTGCTTACATTGGCTGTAACAAGGAAAAACTGAAATATTGAGAAGATTGAGGTAACCGGAGTTGCATGCGCAAGTGAAGCCATGCGTTCCGTTCCTCGTGCATGTACCCTCCCCACAATAAGCCCAATAGCAAGCTACACACAACAACATTAAAAATTGGTTTAAATAAAGCAAAAACAATACTTTAAATATATATATATGTGAGATTAAAGAAGTGGGTTTGTGTACGATCAAAGGCAGAGATGTTGAAGGGAATATCTCGATCTGGGACAGGAGGTGGAGCTGGCTGGCAAGTATAGTTCAGGCTACCTGCAAACAACAGAATATGTTTGAACTATGACTATGAATGTTTGGAGTATGAATTTATGTGTGGAGAAGAGAGGGATGATGATGGCAGTTTACTTACAATTAGGAATGACACAAGGGAGAAAGCTATTGGCATGGGCGTAATTATTGTCATCGTCTCTGGTTCGCTTCCACCCAGAATCACATTCACACCCATACCCTAATGGGTAACTCGAATTTGATACGCACTTTCCCTTCCCGCATTCCACATCATCACAATCCCACCCTGCAATACCCAACATATATATAAGTTTTGCACTTCATATTCATATATATATATATATATGTGTGTGTGTGTGTGTGTGTGTGTGTGTGTGTGTGTGTGAGAGAGAGAGAGAGAGAGAGAGAGAGAGAGAGAGATGTAATCACCACCAAAAATATGCCCGTTGGAACCACCAAAAAAGTTCCCTCTGGCAGCTATGGGTAGCGATATGAGAAGCAAAGCTAGAAAGCTCAACAATCTGGAGGAAGCCATGCTGATTGAGAGGGAAGGATCAAAGATAGTTGAGCTGAGAAATGGGGTTTGTGATCAGAGGAGGATTTTTACCTGTATTATATATTATGATGTTGGTCAAATGTGTATATTATACTAAACGGGATTTATGTTTCTGTGTGAGTTGACTTTAAAATCACAAAAGGAAAACGCCGGGTTGTTTCGTCTAATATTTGTTTCTTTTGCAATGAAAGGTTCCTTTATTTACTTAACGACTTTAGCTTCCATCATGTCAGAGTCGCTTCCTTCTTTCCATCTGATTGGAGATCTTCATAGCATTATTAAATTTGTGAAAGCCAGGGCAATGCAAAAACTAATTATCAGAATCGTGTCCACGAGATATACGCGACCCTTTAACATATTTAAAGTCAAAATCATTTGGGTGGCAGTTGAATTTTTACTTGAATTATATCGATCAGAGATAAATGACTATGAGAACAAGGACAAAGGCATTGATTGTCCTCTGAATACTTGGTCCAATCACGTACTGAGACATAGGAATGCCTATTGGTTGGTCATTCTGCGTTGGGACTACGTTATGTTCTGTTGTAACAGAACATAACGGACTAACTGATACTTTATCAACAATCTCCTTTCTCTGTCATGCCAAGATTGTAAGATTACTATATTCTTTTTTTCTTTTTTCTTTTAATGGAGGCAGTCATCTAGAAGAGTGAAAATAAGCAAACCTGGAGTTTTCATTCAATTGGGGTATAGGAACGAGTCAAGAGATGGAGGGAGTAGGAGGATGACACAGAGATAAAACGAAAAAGATAATGACAACATAGTTATCAGATTACATGAGTCAATTAGTACATGAATCATTCCCGCAGGGCCATTTGGATCCTCCAGATTTTCTAAGATATTAGGCATTAAAAAGACTTAAACCTAATTAGTTGATGTGAAAGGCTTTTGGAAGTAGTTAACACTCCAAACTCTGGACCGAATCAGAGCCAAAATAGTGCAACAACATAGAGATGCAAATTAAAGTCAAACACGTATTTTTTAGCGAATCGTATTAGGTTATTCATGTATCACATTAACTTCAAGAAAGTAGAAACTGGCGGAAAGAAACTAACTACATGAGTGATCACCTTTCTCTTATTCTTTTACTGTATGTGTGGATATCATAGAAGGCTATTTGACATTCACTTTTCGAATCCCCCACTAAAACCTTGTCACAAAGAAGCAACGACTTGGCTTAACTGAATTCAAAATATAGCGAAACTCATGTTAGGTCTTCTTCGATAGCCGATTTAGAGAAAGAGTACACACTGGAGGATTTGGGGTGGAAGAAGAAGAAATTAAGAGCGACGAATTAATGAGAATTGAGAGGTGGAATGATAAGAAGACGACCAAATTGACTTTATCAGTTTTTGAATGAAATTGTTGGGTTCTTCCCTTCTTTACTTTCTCTCTTCTGAATTGATTTGATGAATTAGGTTGGAAATTTAATTGCGCAGGAAGTAGTTGCGTTTGGGGGAGGGGGGGACCTCAGCTGATTCAGTATAAAAACCCTCATTAAAAAAAATTATCTTTCAGTTTTATATAGGAACATTATTAAAAATCATGAACTCTAAACACCAGCCTCCAGTGGAGTTGCAAGTGGCTATATCAGGTAAAGCGTTGCAGGCCGAAGCCAGTAATAAATAGTAGCACAAGAACAGAAACAGATAAACATTTATACTGAACAAACAGAATATCAAAAAAGTATGTTGAAGTACTTCTGCTCCCATATTTAAGTGTTTCTAATTTTAAGAATTCCAATAACCTGATCCACCTTCTTCTCACTGATTGGAGGGTCTGACTCAGAAACAGAAAAGGAAGGAAAAGAAATGGGGAAGGCGAGCAAGTGGATAAGAAACTTTCTGATAGGGAAAAAGGAAGAGAGATACAAGCAGATTGATGGAGCAGGCCAGAGGGGTTGTAGTGAGGTGGAAAGCTCCAAGGTGAAGCGAAAATGGAGCTTCGGAAGAAGATCAGGGAAAGGTGCAGAGCAGAAAGTTTCCACCTCTTTCGATTTAACTGACTCTGCTAAGCACCAAATAATACAAGCCTTGCTGCAAATTCGGCCTTCACCTTCACACACACTTCCGACACCCCCACCATTTTCTGACATTGAAAATGCTGCTGCAACAAAGATTCAGGCTGCTTTTCGCTCTTATTTGGTATGAAATGTGAATAACTTTGGTTCTTTTTTTTTTTTTTTGTGGCTTTTGAGGTTTTGAGTTTTGAACATGGGACACGCAATTTCTCAGGGAAGAAAAGCTTTGCATGCTTTGAGGGGACTGGTCAAGTTACAAGCATTGGTGAGAGGTCATCTTGTGAGGAAACAAACAACTGCCACGCTTCGCAGCATGCATGCCTTGATGGCAATACAAGTTAGAGCCCGAATTCACAGAATTCAGATGCAACAAGAATCAAATCTTCTTAGAGAAATAAACAAAGTAAGTCTTTTTCCCAACATTCTATTTAACTTTGATGTGTGTATCGGAGAAATTCCCATCATTCGGGAATTGTTTGTATATGTAGGATTCTAAGGATATGAGTCTGAGGGAAATGCTGCGAGTTTTGAGAAGCAGGAGTGGCCCTCTGGATCGTCCTCCTCGTAAGAGCATAGAGCATCCTTCTGTTTCAAAGCGACACCATCGATACACAGCACCAAACAGCCCAGAAGACTACATGGCCATGTTTGGATTAAACCCAGCAAATTCCCTATCTACTTCTCTTCGCCATAATCAATCATGGGAACCAAATTACATGACAGAGACAGAGTCGTCAAGGGCCAAAGCTAGGTCTGAGAGTGAACCAAAACAACGACCCAGAAGAAGCGTGAGACACGGTAACAAGCCTACAGAATCTATGAAGGACTTTATCAGCCCATTGGATGGTGGAAGGCAATATATGTCTTCAAACTCCACTCGCTTCAATCATGGAAAGATGGGTTTATTGGGCTAATCTCTACGGGTAAGATAATGACATCAAGTGTGGATGTGTGGTTTCTTCAGCAGCATTGCCACTGGCGATTCTTGTCATTGAAGGTGTCTCCTAATAACGAAGCAAGAAATTCAAGTTAGGGGTTAATGCTGTGAAGAATGGTTGGTGGCATCTGTTCTAATGTTATTAGTCCTACAGCCTGTATCACCTACCATTATTTGGAGGAGTAGCGAAGGAATGTACTGTCTACAGTGAGTTAAGGGGGTGACACCAATCATTGACAAAAGCAGCAGCGTTGTCATGACTCGGGCTGTCGAGGAAGAATAATTTTGAAATTGTAATATCTATGAACTAGCTTTCTTTTCATAATTGGAGTTAATTTATCTTCCTTTCTGTAAAAGGACTCTCAAAAACAGATACGTATGAGATTACAGCTAATCCATAGTTTCACACATATACCACAGCGGCGATAGAGCCAAAATTTGGGGCATTATTAGTATCAGACTCAATTTTATTTCATAGGTTGCCCTTTTCTCCTTTTCTGGCAAAGGACAAGAAATAGGGTATCAAAATGAGATAACCAATAAAAAAAAAAGTGGTCAGACAGGAACTATATCATGAAGATATTTGTATCTCCTCAATCCACAGATTGTGACAGTAAAGCGGAGAAAAAATGAAAGGAGAAACCTCATAACCTACAAAAATTAGCAGCAATCTAAATCCCAACATTTTAGGAGGGCAAAAGAAAAAGAAAAAATAAAACTCTACAGTCTACAAGTGATACAAGTTACACCTATGACTGAAGTACGCGTTACAGCAGTTTAAAAGGACTCTTCACGGTTGACAGTATTCTCTTTGAAGCTCTTACTCAACCAGATAGCAGTTTCCCGTGGGGAGACCTTCCCGGGCCCAAATGGTTTCAACAAAACCCCAAGTTCTTCATACCTTTCTTGTTGTAGCAACCTTGCACTAAATTCGAGCATCCCTTCCAAGGCATCAGCCCTCTGTTGGTATGATGAAGTGTCAAAATGCCGGCGGCGCCAGTCAGAAGAGGTACGGCTTGATGCTCCAGCAGTTGCATTTTGATCAGAGGAGCCACTTTTCACCTCATCATTTTCCTGATACATGCTACGCTTGGATCTCTGCCAAGCATCCATCAAAGTAGGCCTGACAGTGGTTTTATCACATACCTGAACTGTACATTTGTCTTTCGTGATTGAATGATCACCACAGGGTGGGGAACCTGAAGAACCCTGCACAGAGGTTTGTGACGTTCTATTAATGGGAAGCAGCGGATCCTCATATGATGCTAATGGGAATTCAGCTATCCTATCAATTCGGGGAGAGTTGACTGAAATATCAGGTGAATTTGTATGGCCAAGAGCACCACGCCGATGAGGAGATTGTTGAACACAATCTTTTGTTGGCAATGGAAATGATGCTCTGCGAGTTGTATGGACTGATTTTCTGGCATTGCATGAAATAGGAAGCTGCAAGCAATCATTTTAAGAAGTCAAACATAAAAAATTCTTCATAGATATGTATGTATATGAGCAACCATTAACGCAACCTACCCCCCCCCCCCCCCCCCCCCCCCAAATCCCCCCCTCTTCCCCAAGCCAAAGAAACACACAATAAACAACAGAAAAGTTCCAGCATGGCTTACCAGCCCACGATTCTTTGAAAACTCCATTGGTTTCTTAGGGCTGGTAGAAGCTTTTGATGAAGTCAGTCTTGGAGTCTTGGCAATACTTGAAGTTCTGGAAACAGCTGGCTTACGGACTGCATTCACTTTAGGGCTATCCCCAACAGACAGTTCTGCTAACCGCTGATTCAAATGATCTGGTGTACAATCTATTTCTAGAGTAGAGCATACAGAATCTTGCTCAGCACCAGATACACTAGGATTTAGAGTCCGATCATTGCTGAAAGAATGCCGCTTACTCCTGTAGATGGAAGCAGGATCATCTTCTGGCTCCAAAAATCTAGTTTTCTTCATGTAGTTGGATTCTGGCCAATGGGCTGGGAGTGTACTTCGCCTGGGGTTATTGATTTTTTGATGGATCTTGAGAACATAAGGTTGAAGATGAGGGTGCCCAAGTAGCTCCGCAGCCTAACACAAGAAATACACTTCAAATGAGAAAATAGGTCCATATAATAGATTATATCTGCCTGCAACTATTTGAATGATTAATCCCTCAACCAGCAGCATACAATTGATCAATATATAAAGGCTATAGATAGGTTCCAAAATGTTGCACATTATTCTCTGTACATTGCATTGCATTATTCTAGGGCAAAAGAAAATTATACATACACTAGGTCTAAGCTCTGGATTTTTCCGTAGCATCCTTTTAACAAGACCTCGACTGCCAAAAGAGAAAACAAATATGATTAGATCAATTGTGCCATCCACAATATAACCAACTGATTACCATAGTATTACGTGAAAACCCACTCTCAATGATCATCAGCTTACGTAGAGTTGGTATCATTGAGCAACTCTAGCCACTAGGTTTATAGGAATGCTATGTACACCAATGCAAGACTTGCAAATGTGATTTGCCACAGGCAAAAATAGCCAAAATAACTACATTATGATGAGGGGAAAAAACTTACAATGCACCAGAATACTTTGTTGGCAGCGGGGCCACTATGGACTTGTTAATCTTGTTGATTAGTGCCTGTATATCCTGCTCAATGAAATTGAAAAACGGAACATTGAATAAAGCTAGAAGATAGAGTTTCCAAGTCTTCTGGAGATCATAAACTTACAAATGCTTTAAAAGCAGGCTTGTGGGCTGTCATTTCATATATACAACATCCTGGATGACAGATTTGAGAGGTCATGATACATAATTAGCCATATAATAATAATAATTTTATCTAGGAGAAATAATCATGTAATTTGTGTATACCTACCCAAAGACCAAATATCTGACTTAGAACCATAAGGTATATCAGCAAGGAGCTCAGGGCACATGTAGCTAGGAGTTCCCACAACCTAAGTCAGAATACAAAAAGATAACGATCCTTAATGATCACAAGTCATGCCAAAGTTACAATAAGGAAGTTCAACACAATTTATATCTTTCACAAATCTTACAGATGAAGCAAGGTCATCCGAAGTCAATATTTTGGCAAGTCCAAAATCACCTGCTTAATCATTGATTACCTGTCAGCAAAATTTCAATCTTCCATGACTACTTTAAAGAAGCAACAGAACAACTTACCAAGGCGTATGTCTTGATCTTTTGTCAAGAATATATTTGAACACTGAACAGAATCATGTGATTTTTTTCATTAGCATACAGTTTGAGAGAATTTGGATGCAAACAAAACTACTGTTGCTAATTATAAAGAGAATTTTGCAGCTAACCTTGACATCACGATGAAGAATATGGTTCATGTGCAAGTAGTCAAGTGCCATGAGAAGTTGAACAAGCCACTTACAGAGTTTCTGCAGACAAAGAACTCTTTAAGATTTAATTGCACTAGTCCAAAGAAAAAAAATTGTATGAGGATACATTCTAATTTCTGCAGGGACAAAACAAATCAATATACCTCTTCGGGAAAAAGAGCACCATTAGCTTTCTTTATAGCTTCAGCCCTGTATTACATCCATAATGATTTTAATATTTCTATAATAGTGCTCCAATATATAAAAAGCCACCAAGTAAAAGGTGATAGATCATGAACTCGAAGTTAGAAGGATTTAGAGAAAAGACTTACATATCTCCACCCTCACAGTAACCTATAATAATGCACACATAGCAACCCTGAGAAGGAAAGCATTGAAATAGACCAACATGAAGCAGTTACAACTAGTTGTTACATCACCAGCAACAATAAGCAATAAAGCACAAATTATGATACCAGAAATAAATAACTAAATCAATGATCTTGGCATGGACATGAAATTTTACATTTTAATAATTAATAAAGTTACAACAAATATTCATTTAAGATGCATACCAACCATCAAATCTGACACTAGTTTTACAGCAAACAAACACAACAATAAATGTATTCAAGGTTAGTGTCACATAAGACCAAGAATTTAATTTCTTGAACAATTCTTTGATACATAGACTATAGCAAACTCATTAAGGTGAGCTTCTGGCAGAAGGCATTCTGTTAATTAACAGAAGGAGATGAAGCGACTACCTTTTCTACCCATGAATCTTTATACTCCACAATAAATGGATTTCTAAATTTAGAGATGAGCTCCATCTACAAATGCCAAAAATGAGATATCAGAATCATCCTGAATCATATGCACAAAAAATTTCACATCAAACATTCACATTGCAGTTAGGTAAACTGCTCTTTAAGCGCTTAGTCTCTAGATGACAAACAAATAGCACCAAGAACCATGCATTGCAAAACCAATCCTAGGTGGGAACGTTCAACAAAACAGGAAATGACACAAGATTATCAGTTAATTCACTTGTTAAATCAATATCGAGCACTAACCTCCAGGTGTGCAGATCTCCGAGATCGCTCGGTTTGGCGGGCAAGGCGAATTTTCTTCAGCACATATCTGTATTAAAAAAAAAATTAAAAATCACTTTCAGATGCATTATTGTATTGGCAATGCATCATCAGAAGAGTTTAAAGTAGATAGTTTAACAGAAACAAATTATAAAACAATATAAAAAGTAATGTGGGTTCCTTTCTCACTTTTTCTTCTCATGCTTATGCCTCACAAGAAGAGCAGAACCGAAAGCACCTTTTCCAATTTGCTCAAGTATTTCATACTGCTCCATTTGTTCAACAAGTAAAAGATTGACCCTCTCCTGCGTAAAGTCCAAACCTAGCATATTAAATCCTTACCAAAAGGTAAAGAAGGAATATAGGTCGTATTTGAAAATCAAAAGAACAATTATTGTGGCCATTATCAAAAAAAAAAAAAAGACAATTATTAAAAAATTTGAATGTACTGAAAAGTGATTACTAAGAAGGAAGCCTAGACAGTCTGCGAACTTCTCAAGAATTGCAACACATAAACCTCTTCTCCTTTTATACTTTCTCAAGATACGAGAAGGGAAGAAAAATACAATTCAGAGGTGGTTATTGACAAAAATGAAACCAGCAAATAGTTATCTATAGCAAAAACATTGCACAGAAAAACGAAGTAACAACCTAAATGTGTATTCAAAACACCTCATAGCGAATTTAGAAGAGCTCACTGATGAATACAATACAATATACAGCATAATAAGATAATGTGCTCAAAGAAAGAAGTGACATTCGATCACATCAATTTAACTACGAAGGTACAGGGATCGGGGGGCAGAATACTAGATAAATATCTTTCCATTTGTTGGCATCAGAACTGTAGCAACGAATTTTCAATTTGAATGAAAAATAGTAATTGTAGAGATGATGGTTGAAAATTATCCGCCGCTCGACCAGAAGAGGCGCGAAGAAGCACCAGCTGTGCTACTCTGGTATACCAATGAGTGGGAATAGCAAGATCAAAAAGCATACCACACTTCTTTTCCCACATTTCTTCCAATCAGCCTTAGCATTGGCGAAAACACAACAAAGCATTGCAACAAGCACAGAATGAAAGCTAGAACAGACCACCAGTTTCGGCGAAGTCAAATACAGGAGGAGGAAAGAGTAAAATCGGAGTGAATCAAAGTAAGCAGCAACAGTAAAAATTGCAAGCACAGAAACCGAAGAGAAATCCAAGCAGGCTACATTAAAAATGGTAATAAAAACATATGAGAAATGTAAAATCAGGAGTCGATTGAATTTATCAAAATGGAAACAGAAGGCAAAGGCAAACCGCACCTGAGTATTACAAGAAGCTAAACAGATCGAAGGAATTCAAAATGTGTGGAGATTAGACGAAGCTGAGAGTGGGAGCTTGGACATTGATAGAAGAGCTGGAAAACGACAACGTTGCTGAGGGAGAAGGTGGAGGAGGAGAAGAAGCAGCAGACGAAGTTGCAGAAGCTCCTCCGCCATTCTCGTTGAGAGTAAGAAGAGGACAAAGTGAGAGAAAGAGAGTGTGTCTGTTTGAGAGAGAGAGAGAGAGATTACATTGCAATTTATTAAAGCTAGAGATTCAACACAAGAGGTCAGGTGAGGTGAGAGAGAGAGTATAAGCCCGTGCCTGTGCCTGTGCCTCGTGAAAGATTTTGGCTTTGGAACATAGAAGTTTAGAACCTAAGAAAAGAAACTTAGTAGCAATTAAATTGCGGGAAGAGGGGGAGAAAGGTGTGATGGTGAGTGAGGGAAAATGATGGGTCAAAATTATAACGCTTTACATATCCACTATTTTATTTCTTGTTTTCTATTTTTTTTTTTTATTTTTCACAATTATTGTTGTGAGCAAAGCCAAAGAAGCAGAAACTGAGAGAAAGTAAAAGAAGGAAGGTGGGTTGTCTCACTGTCACAGTCTCGACACCTTCTGTGTCGGCGTCTGCAAGCTTTATTGGGCTGTGTTTCAAATTAATTTCATCGCCGTTCGTTGCCTTATGCCTAACATGTTCCCTATTTTAATTGCCATTTACTCATAAGCTTCATTAGTTTGTTTAATTCTGGGGATCTGCTTCGCTTTAGTTTAAGGAATTGAAGCTCCTCTTAATTTCATTTTTATTCGTCAACCACTATAAATAATTAATTAATGCAACTGTCGAATATCATGCATCATAGTCATTCATTATATCGCCATCTCGACTACCAACCCATGAATTGGAGTAAAAGGTTATGTAAGATCAAATTTAAACCCAAAAATGTAGGTAAACGTTGCACTTTTGTTAATTAAAAAATTATGGTTAATGCCAAAAAGAAAATGTAAGAGTAAGGGATTTGTTACGTTAAATTTAAAAATGTTATCGTTGATGGTGGAGACCATTTAATAATAGAAAAGAGAAAGGATCAGAATAAAATAGATTCTAAACTATATTTAACCTAATTATGTAATCGGTGTTGATGAGAGGAAGTCGAGAGGGAAAGTGTAGTGGGACACCCTCCTTTTGCAGTCTGCCATTCGTCTTCTTTTGTTATTATTATTATTATTATTTTCTTTTTTTGGTTTTCTTTTGTTCCGTCACCGCTATTATCCTCCACCACATTTTCTTTTGTTCTTTTTTTTTCTTTGATGGAAATATCATTGTATTCTCTTTCATTCTTTTTTTGAGTAAATTACTGATTTTGTTTTTGAAATATTACAACTATTTTTATTTATTTTTTAAAAGATCAAAGATTTTTATTTAAATTATAAAAGATTAAATTTATATTATTTTTGTCTTCTTTTGTTTAAATAATTTTTAGTAAAAAAAATTTTGAGATTTAGTAACAAAATATTTTGTAATTTAACAACTAAAAAAGATCAAATTAAAAATAATGTAATATTTAAGAAACAAAATTAAAACATCTCATTTTTCAATGATCAACTTAAATGAATTATAATATTTTAAGAAATTCATATATATTCAAAATTTAAATTAGTTGACAACTTGTGTGGAGGTGGCTGTCACTATACTTTACGAAAAAAAAGGTTAAATTGAACTATAGTAATAAATATACCTTGAATTTTTGGTTGATTTTGTTGAGAATCAAGCATGGAATTATATATGGTAATAATTAGTAATGTTTCTATATATAAACATATTTATTCCTAAAACATTAATAGTATTTGCATGTGATGAATCACACGGTTTGAACTATGACTGGTTGATCAACTCATTTGTTGATTCAATGCTCAGAAGATATATAATCGTAGACTTAACCTACTCAAGAGTTGGACGAAATCTTTGTGAGAGGTAATACATAGTGACATACCTTACAATGACTTATATCGGATGGCATGAATTAATTAAAATTTAAAAATCAATTGAAAATTTATGCTTCCTTTCTAACTGGGGTACCCAAGGAAACAAAAAAAGATTTTGTTGCATTGACGAGAAAGAAGCACAGTATAAGAAAGTTGTTCATTCGATGATCATTTTAGGCCCTCAGGCCCATAGTCAATGACTGTAATAACTTTTTTTTTTTTACAAGTAATAACCATTAATAGAGCTATAATATCAACTACCTAATACCAACCTGTTACCAATGTCTGTTCGTGCTCGTAAAATTGTCCGATTAGGCGAGTAGATTTCACTTGTCAGTGTTAATAGAAGGTGTTTGACTAAATAAGTGATTTAAGTTATTGTCTATCCTTAACAAGTTTCTACTGCATTTTATTATTCATTTATTAACATCTTAGCATAAACACCTAAACTGAATCCGGAACTACTCCATCTAAATAGATAGTTTAGTTCTTTTTAGTAGTAATTTTGTTACTTTTAGTTACGGTTAAAACTGTGACTATTTTTTAACCACAATTATAATCGTTGCTAAAAGTCACAAAATTATGACTAAAAAAAGTTAAACTCTATAGTTAAATAGAGTGGATCCAAACGTACCAAAACTTAAAGCAGTCAAAATGAATTTAACCTAATGAATTAGTCCACCCCAACTCTACATATGGAATAAGGTTAGCTAATAATTTCATAATTTATTTTAAAGAATAATTTCTAGCCCGACCAATAAAAAACCCTTAGGACTTAAGTGGGTTGATATATGTTGGCCCTTGTAAGTTTTTTATTTTTTATATTTTAAGTTTTACTCTATTTTTTTATAAGTTTAGTTTTATTTTTTGAATTTTCATAGTTCTAATACTTATTTTTTGTCATTTAAAATAATTAAAATTACATTTTAAAAAAGAAAAATGACCTATTTTAAAGTTTAATATATTTTTTTAAAAATTTAATTTAATTTTTTAAATTTTAATTGTTTCAATATATAATTTTTATTATTAAGATACCTAAAAGTATATTTTTTAAATAAGATAAATAAACTCATAACCTATAATAAATTAAAATAAGTTATAATTTTTTAGTCATAAATTATTTTTAAAGTTTGACCTAACTTAACTTATACTAAACATTAACCCTCCAAAAGTTAAACTAAACTGGTCAAACCTGTTTCAATTGACAACTACAACACTAATGAATTTACTATAAAGTAAACATGGAAGCCAGTGACCAAATTGACTTTTTAATGCCAAATGGTATATATGCTCGACTTTTCGCTACATACATCATATCAACCCTTTCGAATAAATCATAATGCAACTTGAAGATGTGATTCGATGATGTGCAATTTTGTTGATTTCTTCTGAAAAATACAGCTTTATTGTTTCAGCTCGGATCATCTGAGGTGATTTTTATAGTGAAATTAATTTTCAGTCGTCAAATCAAAAGATACTAATGACTCAAATTAATGTTCGTTTATAAAGAAAATACAAAATTAGATATCGTCCATACAAATTGAAGTTAATAAAACCACAGTCAAGATGATGCAAATTCGTATTATTTTAGTTGACCCTCACCGGTCGTCGATATATCTCTAAGTTTGTGATAGAGGCAGACCAACATCTGAAAAAAGGACAGGTTGCATAAGGACACTAGTTACGGTGGTCAAAAAGCAGATGCAAAAGTGGACCAAACCCCTGACCAGGGTGTTGCAGTGTGTTGCTTTTCACAAGCTAAGAAGCCACGCACAAGAGAAGATTGGGATGGTTGTGATTCTTTCCACTTTGTAGGTGGTGAAGTCCCCAGATTATGAACATTCAGCTTTATGTGACCTTTGTACTCTTTTTCTATCACAAAATTTAATTTCACCTAGTTCTTTTTTGTGCCAAAAGGCGTACTGTTGGGAGTTGCCATAACCTTGGTCACGTAGCTAGCTTTTTCATTTTGGAAGAGGACGCATCATGAGAATGGACATCAATGCGTTGCTAAAGACAATTTTGAATTTTCTGCAACATCCCATCATGTTTCCCCATTTGCAAGGGCATACAGTCCATCTTAATAATAACTACTCGCCATAATATTAAAGCGTACGTGGAGAGCCAAGTCTCAAATTATATCATCAGTTCAAGGACCTAGGGACAAGGAGAGAATCTTTATGTGTTCTCTATTATTATTAACTATAATGTACCAACACCACATGCATATATACGCACTTCTATTAATGTTAGACAAACAAAAATTAAAAAAAAAGGGTTCAAAGTATTTCTTTTTAATGTTAGATCATTTGAATATGTTTATTGAGTATTTAAAATAAAAATAAGTCTATCAACTTTCACACAATAAATATACCCCTTCTATCTAATGTTTATTATTTGTCTTCAATGTTAGCATGTCTATGAGGTGATATATTAACCAATTATACAAGATTGCAAACCTATTTTATAAATGACTAAAATAAGATAAATATAATTTTTCATAAATTAAATTGAGACACTTAATCTTTTTAAAGGCTAAATCAAAATAATTATAATCTTTCAATAATTAAATTAGTAATCTAGTCATTTTAAAAAATTAGGGGATTATTTATGAGTAATTTTCTGAATATTAATTACCAATTGCTGTTTCATAACAATATGTGGTGTGCCTAGAGTTGTCCGAAATACACGGACAAATTTTGCATCGAGTCAGAAAGCTGATTAGGGGCTAGCCTTGGGCTTCAACTTTGGATAGGGCCCAAACTGGATAATCCTGGGTGGGCTGGGCTTAGGCTTTGTTTGGACCGTACAGCTTCAAGCCCCAGTGTTGACTTTATGTACTTGACGGCAGTGCTGAAGTTTGACTTTGTGGTGAGAAAATGGAGTCACACGAAACCGTGCAATGGAGGAGTGAGGGACCCACATATGCACGTGCGAGCGCTAAGTGTTGCTGGACGTAACCGCCCAGAATGCAGAAAAGCAGAGCAGCACATGTGACGTGTGAACGTGGCGGTGTGTGAACGTCCGGACACAGGCGCGTGGGGTCCAATCCAGTGAAAGAAGACAAAAGTAGGACCCACTGTCCTAAGTCTTAACAGAAACGCTACGCCATATGCACCTCGCGTCTTGTCACTTTATACATTACACACAACACTTCGCGAATCACACAGAGACACGATCTTGGAAAAAAGAGCGAATTAAACTCACAATTATTAAAATTTCCTAAAATTTATGTCGAAGAAAAGTTCGATTTGAACAAAAGCTCTTGCGTACTTTTTATGTGTCTTTAATCTTCCGGCTGCCGCCTATGTAGTCAGTTATGTATTTATGGATTTCGTGTCTGCTTGGTTGCGTGGTGAGACCAACTAATCGGACTTCACTCTTCTCTAATGCACGGTGCTTCAAAAATGAAGGCATAATTGATTTTGTTAACAAAACTTAAGTTTTAACCAACTCTACTTTTTCAAGCTTTTGGGTGGAGCATAATCGATTGTTAGGTTTGTGAATTTCCCCTGCTACCAATGTTCGAAGATAGGGAAGAAAGAGATCTGGGTGAAGTCATCGCAGTCCAACAACATATGTTCAGATACAGAGCTAGAAGAGAGATATCTGGCCTGAATCCCCACCAACAATCCCCACCGGCAAGCCCACGAGCGTGATTGGTCGTTCAGATGCAGATCAATCCCATCCTCCTCATTTTTTCCGTCGCCGTTCATCTTTCTTATTTTTCCCTGTCGTCGCTCGTTCACCTTCTTCTCGTGTCTGAGTATCTTTGCCTTTGTATCTGTGTATGTTTTGTGCCATTGTGTCATTTCTGTGAAGAAGTTGAAAGTTAATGTGTGAAGTTGAGAGTGATCTGAAAGTTTATAGTCATTGTATATGTTTCTTAATTGTATTTTATTTATTAACTCAAAACTATGAAGTTAAATTTGAAAGTTAAATGACTCAAAACTATGTGTTGTGGCTGACGAATATGTATAATTTAATTAATTAATTAATTAATTAATTAATTTTATTTATAAAGTGTGATATGAATTTATATTATCAAATGACTTAAATGAATGATTAATAATTATTTAAATTGAGTATAAAAACTTGATTTATTAATTTAGATATTTGATTTAGTTGACTTTTAACTTAAAAATTATGTAAATATAATTGTCTTATTTTTTACGTGAGTTTGATGATCTTATTTTGTTTAACTCCAAGAGTGATCTTTAAATAATTATTAAAATAATAATTAAAACTAATTTAGAGATAAATAAATTTATTTTATTACAATATTTATAAATTTTAATATTAATATCAATAGTCAAATGAAATAAATTAATATAAAATTTATCCTTTCTAATAATTTCACATTTAAAAGTGTTTTTGTTAACTAATATTCAAACAAAATTCATTTTTCAAAATCACTTATCTAATAATAGTTTCCAAACATAAATTACGTTCATGCGAAATCAATTATGTTCAAAATCAATTCTGAAAATCAATTCTACTCAAACTTAAGTTTATCTAATGAGTTTCCAAACACACACTTCATAGTATTAATATATGAATTTTCCAACATTGAAATTTATTGACATATTAATTAAATTTAATTCGCAATTTACAATTAAGTACCATGTTTCTATTTCCCTATATACTCAACGGTTACTCCTCATTTAGTTTCTAATTAGTACAATTTATGAACTGGCTACTTAGGAAGAAAAGGTTTCATACTTTTTAATTGCGTATAGGTTTGGCTTTTTTTTTTTTAAAAAAAAAGAATTTAACCAATAGTATCTTCCACTTGATAAAATAAAAAATAATCTCTTTCAAATATATTAAAAGCAAATGATAGAACCTTGTTCAAATTGGCATAATTAAGAATTTAACATGCATTCGTGATTTTTAGAATTCAAACAGTTATTATTACTATGATTAGTTGAGTGATGGTTGGACAAATCTTGTTAAAGATTTTATCTCGCACTATAATACATTATACATCACATTCATTCTCCAAATCTTTCTCATCGTGATACTTGCCATATGTATGTACATAGACACACACACAATTAAAATATGGCAAAAAGGAGATCAAGTGAAAACACGGAAAATAAAACAAATCGGTAAGATTATCCCAAAAAGTTAAGCCTGCAGGTGGATGCATGGCTATATATATAAAGGTGACAGATAACTTACTTGACCCAGCAAATTAAGCATGATTGGCGGATCAGCTGGTACATATATATTTAAGCAGAGTCGAAACCCATATAAGCTGACTTCTCTATACGCTAACTTATACACGTTTGCATTAGTACTACCTAATATATTTTATGTATTCTTACACAACACTAAGAATCTATACCACAATATATATACTTCTACACAATTTGCTGTATTTATATATATATATATATATATATATTTACATATATCCTACACTTCTATAGATATATTTTATGTATTAATTCTTCTAAGAACCCTTATCTTGAGTAATTATTCCCCGACTCACGTATTGTAATAATGCAAGGCTTCAAGAGAAGCAGTCAGTAATGAGACAGGGTTAATGGCATAATAATTTCCTTTACACTTGCATTCGCTCAAGGAAGCTTTTCTTGGGAAGATAGGGGGTGATGAATGATGATTGTGTATAAAGCAAAGTTCATGGATCAGCGTTCAGCAGCCAACGAGGATGATTCCTGCACGAAAATATATGTACTACGAGACATTGACAATGACCATTCAATTTGTACGGCACTATTCCTTCACCTCCCAATAATATCTTCAAATCACTCTCATTTGAATCTCGAGTCATAACTCCATCCTATCCTAACTACTATTCTATGACCGACCGCATCCTCGAATGAAGTAATTGGTTAGTAATATTAAGGATATATATATATGCTTCACAATTTGTCTTATCTAAACTCCATCATCCTAATTACTATTATATCGTCATTTTGAATCGAATTCACATTTAAGGGCTTTTTTCTTAATTATTAAAAATGAAGATATTATTATAGATATCAACTTCGCATTCTTAAAATACGTTGTTAGTATGCCCTTCTTTCCCATTATACCAGGGTATCCAGCTGAATAAGACTGATAATTCCTTTCCCCTTTAATTAGTTCTACTAAAAAGGTTGAATGTCTGAATGAATGTCTCTCTCCCTCCTCCCTTCCCGTATTTTCTCCCCCTCCGCAGTCTTGTCTCTGATATATTATAATGCTCATATATTTAAACATCTACCGAAAACCGATACAACTCAAAATCGGAATACAAGAAATACACTTACACCTGAATAGAAATATTGTTCTCCTTCCTCGCTCATCTCAGGTTGTCGGTGCTCTCTGCTCACCAAATTCCAAGTTCTTTTTTTTTAAAAAAAAAAAATGTACCCAGATTCTCTAATATATGTTACTAAACCCAAAAAGTCACATAAATGGACAAGCATTTAAATTAGAAGGGTTGATCCACATCGAAAGCTTCTTCAGGCAGTTGCATCACAATTTTCTCACCTCCATTGACATGCACAACTTGAGAAGAAGGGTCAGCTTGTGGCATTTCTGGGATATTCTGGGGTATTTCAGATTGTGAAACGAGCTTTCCTTGAGTATACAAAGTGGTGAGATGATGGAAATAAGGACAAGTCCTGGAGTCCAGCGACCTCTTCTTCTTAACATCCTTGGTTTTCCTGAAATACTTGTTTATGTTCTCCCATTTCTCCTTGCACCTTTTGGCAGTCCTCTTGTACCCTACCTTTAACATCCCTTGTGATATTTTCTCCCACAACGGAGCCTTATTACTGTTCCCCTCCTTCTCTTGACTCCTACTATTGTTACTTACACTGCACCTCAGGTTTATCAAAGCTAGCACTTCATCCCTCGGCCATCTTCTACCTACTTCACCTCCTTTCTCACTCCTCGTCGACATTGTTGTAATAACTGAATTCACAGAACTAGGGTTCTGCAGTTGATCTGGCACTTCTTGTGTGTCCCAAGAAACACTCGAGCTAGGGTTTTCTGTGCAAGTGGCGCTATCTTGATGATTCAGAGCCATTGTATAAGAAGGTGGTACTGGGTCGAGATTAGGGTTTTCTTTTGTTACTTTATGAGAGGTTGACGCGAGTTTCTTCAAGAACTCTAGAACGGTGGCTTGCCGGTTGCCTGCGACGGCTTGCTCACGTGCCATCATTTCGAGCTCTTTGTTCATCCTATCGATCTCTTGCTTCTTCCAAGCATCCTCTCTTGCGAACTTCTCCTCGTCCCTCTTGATCATGTCCTCCAGAAGCTTGTTATGCATCTCCTCCTGCTGAGCCATCATCTTGTTCACAACGTTCTCGCAGAAGCCCTTGAACACCTCGAACTTATCTTCATCGTGCTGCTGCTTCTTCCTCTTCCTCCTAACGTCCTTTGGTTTTCGTGCTGATGTGTCGTGAGTGGAATAAGGCTGTTCCAAGGCATGAGTCCACGTCGTCTTGTCTTGTTGTCCCTCCCTTGGCTCGTTGTCTGGATTATGGTGACCAACTTGGTCTTCTTCATAAAGCTCTTGTTCAAACTCGCTCAGGAAGCGGTAATTGTCGTTGTAATTAATGTTGTTGTTCAAATATCTGCTTTCTTCTTCGAACTTCTCCTTGCACTTCTCTGCACTCCTCTTAAATCCAAGGTCTGCTAGCTTCCTGCACCCACCATAATTGTATAAAACCAAAAACATCCCTCATAATTATAAATCATTTATATAGCACAATTAATAATTGCACAAAATGGGTTTGTTATTCAGATTTCGTCCCCTTCGGATTTCCAAGCTCACCCCTTTAATTTCTCTCGAAGTCTGTGTGCTATTGTGTCAGGGTGCGAGCTTACAGCTAAGCGGATGTGCACGTGTGCGTTTGTCTACCACATGGAGGTAAAATACAACCACTGATCAAACACAAAGCACCCCAGCTTATTCCCTTTCCTTTTTTTTTTTTTGACTAAACAAATTTTGCAGTAGAATTTCGGATGATGAAATTGAACTTAATTTAGCAGTTAAAAAAATGAACCAAATAAGGAAAGAAGTCATAAATCATGAATGAGAGGTTGAATTGGAAGGGATTTAATATATATATATATATATATATGATTTAATGAGTAGTTAATTACCTTGAGACGTGTTCCCAAGTGAGGTCTGGGAACCAAGTGTCCATAGTAGATCTGATCCTGAAAAGCGCGAGCACTTCGTCGTGAGTCCAGCAGGAGTCGATGAGCTGGGGTAATTGTTGCCTTTCTCTTTCTGTTGTCGGAATCTCCAAGTTGTGATGATGTTTGGGGTGGTGCAAGATAGGATTGGATTGTTGGAGCTGGAAGTGATGAGAAGGGGTATCGTTGTAAGAATCAAAGGGAGTAGTCGGGAAGGTAGCAGTGTGAGTGTTATTATTGGGTGGTGTTGGAGAAGAGGCATGGAGAGGGAAAGATAAGTGAAGTGGAAGCGATGATGAGGTTCTTGGTGGTGCTATGATTTGGTGGAACTGGTCTACTACTCCATCGAACATGTTTATGCTTCCCTTTGAGTTTCTTCTACCTCTCTCTCTCTCTCTCGATCTCTCTCTAATTAGCCTTCTTTACCTCTTCCTCCCTCCCGTTTGCTCACCGTAAATGGCCAAACTCAAAACGCTTCAAGCCTCGCTACATTACAAAACACCAACCTCTCTGTCTTTCTCTCACTCTCTCTCACATTTATCAATGAATTTGTCCTTGCATGGAAGGGGAGAGAGAGATAGCCCACCACACCCTTTTAGAAGAAAGTGAACTCACCACCTCCTCACTCTTAATACTCTGTAGCAATACAAATGCTGTGACATTCCACGAGTCAATATCCCACCACGTTGCCATATTTAACCCTTTTCCTCTTTCCCACCAAATTCCAAATCTTCACCCACTTGACATACACTATCATCATACATTTCAATAATATATGAAAATTTAATTAAGTGCCTCGTCAGGCTTATGTCATGATTAAAGAAGGCAACTTGATGATAAACTCGGGATCAAGAGTTCAAAGTACGGGGGGCATTGTTATTGGTGACGGGTACGCGCGAGGGGGTGAGAGTGGGGAAGGGGGAGGGGAGTGGGGGGGGGGGGTGGTGGAAAATGATAGAGGAAAAGAGAAAATAAATAAATATGGTTGTCACTGGGCCATTCGAATCCTATGCAGTAGCTGATGGTGATGATGGTGTAATTAACGGCATCCAGATGGCAGGACACGTGAAAACATGCAGAAGATGGGACCAATTATGTAAGGACGGGAATCTTCACATGCTACAGAGATATACATAGTTATCGTACACCCTCCTTAAAAACCCCTTTCTTCCTCTGAGATCGGATTGGCTGTTTGGCCAGTGAAGGTTGGAACGCTGCCTAGAGAAACGTGGACCATCTGATGAGGGAAATCATATCGTGGTCATTGGATTTCACAAATCCAACGGCCACGATTAGGGATACAATTTTTTTTTTTCAAAATCAGCAACCTTCCCCCAATCAAATGGGTGGTTTAGGTCGTCCAACTAGGGTCTTGGCAACTGAAGCTTAAGTTATATTTGGTAAAAATAACTGCTAAACTAATTTATTAAATTAGAAGTATTTAGTAGAATTAGCTGATAGATGTAAAATGACATAAAATAATATATATTTTATAATATCAAAATAATACAAATAAATATATTTTTTTATTTTTAATTAAATTAATTTAAATTATATGGCGAGTAATCAAGAGATTGACAGTGAGAAAATGACGGACAACGCAGTGGGATAAGGCTATAATAGGATAAGGGTATAATGAGAATTTTTATAAAATAACAACAACTAAAAAAGAAAAAAAATATAAAAACTATAAGCACTACAAAAAAAATTGATTTTTGGTAGTAACTAAACCTTAAACCCTAAAGTCATTATCAAAAGTCTAAAAATCACCACTAAAAGATCTAAAAATTATCACTCAAAATAACGTTTCAAAATAAGTTACAAGATATTTAAATAAATTCACTTCTCAAATATTTCTAACAAACTTATAAGTAAAACAAATAAACTATAAATTAATTTTTAGATATTACCAAACACAATATTACATGAACCCCATCTATTAAGACCAATCGGACGGGAATTCGGACTCTTCCCCACCTACGAAGATACAAATATAAATATGCTTAACACAAATTTCACATTATCGATGGATTTTTGAGTTAATTAGGCTTAGTAATACCTACAATAAAAATGCGAGTGAGAATATTTATTAATTCCTGGGGTTCAATTTCTCGGTCTCAAAATGTGTTTAATTCATATAATTACCATGTTTCATTAAGGATTATTTGACGATACTGCTTCCATTTTCCATAAATCCCATCGATAGTGGAAGGTACTTATTGTTTCATAAGTTTGAACCAGCTTGCACTGAGTTGGGGAAAGAGATGCGTCGTGCATCAATATGTGTCCTGTTATCTGTGCTCAAATCTCAGCCATTTTGTACGTGCCTCCCTCGTCTTTTTGAGTTTTGACCCGCAACACTTGAGCATGGGTGCAATGCAACGTCATAAAAGTGAGATTCCTTTTCACTTTTCTTCTCTTTCTCTCTCTTGTTTTTTTTTTTTAAATTGGGATAATTTTAAGTTTTTGTTTTCTCTCTTTTCGTTGTTTCCTTTTCATGTGCATGGTTTGGAATAAAATTTTCGTCATATATGGGTTTCTCTTTACTTTTATTTTAATTTTTCAAAAACTGCATCGAATGTATAATAATGGGCTTGGGTGAATTTCTTTGGGATGTGGGCCATAGCTGACAGAAGCCCAAGCTGGACGCCACAGATTACATTTCAAATTGTATGTTAACAGAAGCCCACTCCGCAGACAAGCCCAATTTTCTGTGTAACTTTACAGCAACACGTGCTTAAGACCAACAAAAAAGACACGTGTAAAGACCAAAAATATAAAATGGATAGGACACAATGGAAGATTTCCAGTCTCAAAGAATAACAGTGAAGTGTTAACAACATAATTTTTTTTTTAAAACAATCATCTAATATTTAAATATCAAATAAATACTAACTTATTCAAATTTGAGTTGTATAATATCACAATAGGCAGACGAAAAAAATCTTTTAACTAAATTTAATATATTTATATTTTTTAAAATTTAAACTTAAAGACTTCTAATAAAATTAGGTTAACTTCGTTTACTTTCACTCTCCTTGATGGTTAACAACGTAGTTACATAGGGAGAGTGACACTAACGAAACTTTAAATTAAAAAGGTGTGGTAAACTGTTGGCGCACCATGTTTACAAGACTGGATTTAGGCGTTGTTTTTTTTTTTTTTTATGGTACCACCATCTTCTTTGCGTTCTATTGAATTTTCACAATAATAATATAAAAACATATAGATCAGTAGATTATTAATAGTCTCTCTTTATCATTATATTTGGAAAAAAAAATAGTATTTAATTTCAATCTTCATCCTATTTCATTCACTGTAAAATCTTTGAACTCTCAGACTTAGATTTGCCAAAAAAAAAAGAAGAAGTATTTTTTCATAGTCATTTACATAAAATTTATTCGAATAAAATTAATTCAAATTAGTAACATTAATATGATTTAACCATATAATAATTAACATAAGTTAAAATTATTTAATATTAACAAGTACATGTGTGGTTACTGTACTTTCAATTCTTGACTTTGGATCCTAACTTGTAAAAAATCATAATAAAATAAACTTTTTTCTTTGGTTCCCATGTTTAGAGTTAGATGAATAAATTTTATAATTTTTTTGTAAAATATGAGTATATCGTTCACTGTACTAATTAAACAATTGAATAAGAAGGAAGGGCATATAAATTTTGCCCATGAAAAAGACATGCTATAGCACCTAGTGGCCATTTTTGACATGGTCATTTCTATTCTATGGAATATGTCCGCTCTCCACATTTGTGACTTTGCATGAATCAAAATTTATTTATTTTCATTTGCAACTGAATTTACAAATTAAGAGCTTAGCGTGTCCTGAAATCGGGGAGACAAAATTTACTTACTTGTTGAATGGGGCTTGTGACAAATTTGACGGGAAATGACTGAGAATTTCTGGTGAAAAATCGAAGCAAATTATTTCTTTTAAAGCTCATGAAAACATCGTTAACTTTCAAGCTGATGTGCTAAATATTCGATTATTTATTTTTTCCTTTTTTTATTTTCAATAATAAAGAAAGGGGGAAGGAAGGAAGGAAGGAAAGCCGGCACGATGGAAAAGTCTTGAACTGTTGTTGACCATAACAGAATCCTCTTTTCGGCCTCGTAAGTCTTAATTAATTTTTTCTTTTCTTTATATGTTGTTAGTTAATAATTCTTTTTTGGTTTTGAAGTTTAATTTAAAGCATTATAACGGGACAGATGAATCCGTAAATGCTAAAACCCTTCGTCGCCCTTAAACCCTAGATACACGGTGCGCCATCTCCCACGGGAGGGGTATCGTTGAAATTTCTGTTTCCGATTGCTACTTTCTTCTCTTTTGTAAAATTTGACCTGTCTTAAACACGATATCTTCTCTCATGGCGGATTCTGGCAAGCCAAACGAGCAGAAGATGAGGGTTTACCATCCGTATCAGGACCTCAACGTTCCGATCCAGAAACTCTACAACCTCCCTACCGCACCAGAGCACCTCTTTCCTGAAGAAGCCACCAGAACTCATCGCTCCTGGGGCGAAAATCTCCAGTACTACACCGGCTGCGGCTACTTGTCCGGTGCAGCGGTTGGTGCCGCCAAGGGCACCGTCGAAGGCCTCAAGGCGGCTGAGGCCGGCGACTCCCTCAAGCTGCGGGTCAACCGTGTTCTGAATTCGGGGGGTCAATGTGGTCGCAGGTTTGGGAACTCGCTGGGCGTCTTGGGTTTGATCTTTGCTGGTATAGAGAGTGGGATCATCCATTTGAGGGGTACTGATGATTTGTTGAACAGTGTCGCGGCCGGACTTGGTACCGGCGCACTTTACAAGGCAGCGGCGGGGCCGCGGTCGGCTGCTATCGCGGGTGCGATCGGTGGAATCGCGGCGGCGGCGGCGGTTGCCGGGAAGCGAGCTGCGAAGAGATATGTTCCGATATAACGACTGAGTCAGCTTAGGGAAAAGGGATGGGCATGAGGGTTTGTCTCGCTAGCTTGTATTGTTGCAGTTTGTTGAATTCTGCACATTCATATTGTTGCTTTGCTGATATAATTTCACCCTTTTCGTTTTCGGCAGTTTCTCTTCTGCAATTCCAATCATTGTAAAATCAAACGCAGCTATAAGGCTGTAAAGAACAAATTTAACTACATATAACTATATAATGTGAAATTTTAGATGAATTTTTTTTTTTGGGTACAATCAAACAGTAACAATAACTATGAAAGAAGAGTACAAACCGAGTTGTAGAAGACAACTAGACAATAGATTGGATGGGAGATATTCGAAGAGAGAATAACCCGAGTCTTTGACAAAAGAATCCATACAATGGATCTCAGAGATACCTAAAAGCCGAAGTCTATGCCTTATGTCTTCCAGTAAATTCCCTTCCTCATGTTACTCCCTCGTGTTCCAGTTAATGAGGTTGATGTTTGCGGAAACTTCACCGCAAAACTTAATCATAAGGTTTAGGAAGTTAAGTGCATCCAGAGTGTTAGCTATCTGTCTTTTCCTGATATTCCTGCATTTAGCCATTCTGCTAATCCTTAACATGTTATGGGAAACCACAGCAGATAGGAGGTAGAAGATCGACCTTTTCTTGATTGTCCAGAAGGTCAGCCAACAGGAGCTTACTAGACGAGCTCTCCCTACTTTGGGGATTTCTTGACTTACATGACGGTTTTTCCTTGGCCAAAGTAGGCTGTCCTTATTACTAGAAACGGTAATGTAAATATTCCATCTTGCTTTTATCACTTGAAGGACGACATTATTGTCTATACTCTTCTTATTATGAAGGGCCTCATTGCGGGACTTCCAGATACAATCAAGAACAAGCATGACTAAAATGATTGTATTCTTCAATTCCTGCTTTTTATTACTCCACTGCTGGAACCATTCATCATGCCACTTGGATAAAGAGATTTCTCGGATGCACTCGGACCTGACTCCCAAATGTGTACCAAACCACAAGCTTCTAGCTAGGGGGCAAAGAAGGAAGGTATGATCGATTGTTTCTTCATTGTGGCCACACAAGGGGCAGATGCAATCATTTTGGATGTGGTGCTTTTCTAGGGTCTTGCCACATGGAATGGCTTCCATTCTTACCCGCCAGACAAAGATTAAGAATCTTTCAGGAACTTTAATCGTCCAGAGGTGTGATCAGGGAAAGTGGTTGTTAAGATTATTGAGTCTGCAACTGAGTCTTGGGTTAGGAGATTATTAGCTTTTGCAGACGAGAAACTCCAGAAGAGGCCCCATGCCAGGTGATTTTGTCCTCCACGAATTTTGAATTTTTGGTGTTGAGGATGTGTATGGCCACTGGGGGATTATAAAGCTGGATGACGAGATTTTGCTTCCAGCTAAGGTTCTCAAAATTAATAAGAGGTCAGAAACATGGTGGAGAATGGGTGACGGCTGGGTGGGAGAGAACCAAAGGTTCATATTGTCAATGGGAATGGACTTCCCTTTACCCATTTGCTACTGTAAGTTGTTGAGGACAAGGAACATTAGACCTTTCCAACACCAGGAAGCATTTAAGGGGGCTGGAAAGAGAAGGGGTCTTGCAAGGATCCATACTTGTGAGTCACCCAATGGCTAAAAAGAGAATTTTAACTGGAAACCACGTGCCATATTTGATTGCAGAGAAGAGCTTTATTAAAACATTCCATTTTTTTTTCAATTGAGAGGCCACCTTGGGATTTTGGCGCATGAAGAAATCCTTATGGATTAAGAGAACCCTTTGTCTACTACCCTTTTAGACCCCAAAAGAAGCTAATGTTGATCGAATCAATTTTCCTAGCGACTTCCAGAGGCATCCTTTGAGCGGAGAGTTGATAAACAGGAGTGGATTGATTAAGTGCTTTAATAAGAGTTAACCAAAGCTTGGGAGAGAAGTCTACCTTTTAGCAAGGTTGCTTTCAAATTTGTCAAGCAGCTCCTGGTACTGATCACTTTTATTCCTTCCTTGGTCGATGGCAATGCCTAGCTTCTCTTCATGATTGACCCGAAGGATGTGTGACATGATTTTCCTGAGTTTGGGTGTAGTGTTGGGGCTGAAAATGAGGGAGGATTTCTCTCTATTTATGCATTGACAATTGAGTTAATCTTGTCACAGGATTCCAAGTCTGCTTGGAAAAAAAAAAGGATGACGTCATCTGCAAAGGTGATTAATTCTTGGCCCCCTTCTTGCAAATTGGATTCCTTTAATTCCTTTTGCTTGTTTCTCTTTCTCTGGCATGCAGGAAAGCACGTTGGTACAGAGGAAGCATGGGTGATCGATTGGTCTGAAGAAGCATGCACCTCACGTGATCGATTGGTTTGTCACATGTGTCCGAAGTATTTAGATTAAATGACGTCTTAGTAGGATAAGACTTTGTTATTGTTGTTGTTGTTGACGTCTTATAAATGTCTAGTCATTAATACCAAAGGCTATGGGATAAGTGGGCATGTTCTTGATACGTTGGAGGATATCATTTATCTTTTCTTTAGAGAGTTTTGGGTTTTTTACGTTAATCTAGTTCAATCACAATAACTCAGCATCAACTATTGGTAAACTGTGCATAGTATGCTGTACCTTTGCCCATAATAGTTATCAGTCTTTTGCAACCAGGCATTCAAAGCAGTCACTTTTACCCCTTTCAGAAGTTGTGTCAAATGAACCCAATCCATTACTTATTCTCTCAAGAAAATTTTGACTTCAAATTTTGTGAATAAAATAAATTAGACAAAATTTCCAGATGACTTCAACTTTGATCCGCTAAATAGTAAAAACAGGTGTCAATTAACTTCTGAGGATACTAGAGCCTAGAAGGAGAACAAGAGAGAAAAAAAAAAAAGAGATAAAAAGGAGAAAAAAGAGATGAAATATATTTTATAAACATTTCGGTTGCAAGTCACACTTTGACAATTTATTCATTAAATTAATCAGTTATTGTTCACCTTCTTTTTTCAAATGGATCCCTATAGTTCCAATTTTTGTAATAGGGTCCCCATACTTTTCAGAAAATTACAATGTTACCCTTGCCGTTAAAATCCTGCTAACTGCCGTTAATACCATTCCACAACATCTTAATAATCTAATCTCACTTATCTTACACAGGAACTTCCTGGATTCCAGATCAATTTTCCTGGTTCTTCACCAGGATTCTGGCAGAAAACATATTACAATAATTATATATAAGTACTGAATTCTGCATTGATCATTTTGGTGTTTGTTCTGGAGATTATTATCGGTAACATCATCATCAGGTACTCTCTCGCGGCTTCACAGAAACTACCTGATGCATTGAGGTGGTATTTTTTTGCTTAATTTCAATCATTTTCTGATAGTCTGTGATTAAAGGAACCAAATGTAGACATTGATTTCTCATAAAATCTAACCCTGAATTTACGCCTCTGAAAATCAATGTCTTCTTATTTATTAGTCTAGTTCAATCTTGCGTATGATGTCCTCTTCATACATCTTATATCAGAATGCTAACACATACATTGATCATTTTGGTGTTGTTCTGGAGATTATTATCGGTAACATCATCATCAGGTACTCTCTCGTGGCTTCACTGAAACTACCTGATGCATTGAGGTGGTATTTTATTGCTTAATTTCAATCATTTTCTGATAGTCTGTGATTAAAGGAACTAGAAATATAGACATTGATTTCTCTATTGGAGGTTATTAAGACACATCAAACAAGCTTATGGAATGAATCTTGGACAGATATATTCTTTGCTGCTTCAGCATAATTATTTGTGGTGATCTTGTATTTTTACTCATTTGTTAAAATTTGAAATATGGGACGGCAAGCCCAAGGATATATATATATATATATATATATATATATCTATGACATTGAATGAGTTGTTTCAAAGAACATAAATCAGAAGATATGGCTTAGCCCAACTTCAGCAGGCATAAAATTAAAAGCCGATGAAATAAACTGGGAAAAAAAATAAAAATTGCTTTCTAGAGGTTGAAAGAAAATTGCTTTCTGTATATATGTGTTGAAGGTCACCTCTAACACATATATAGGTTAGGACCCATCAAAGAATATGCTATCTAGTGACGTTCTACATTAAAAAATAGCTCTTTCTATGTATATACTTATGTGCAAAATCTAAATTAGATTTCAATATCCACTCTGGTTCTGATAGGCTTGAGCTTAATCCCCAGACTCTCTGGGGACAGAAGTTCTGGTGCTATGCAGCAGCTAACTGGACTTGCCCCATTGGTTGATGAGCATGCAAATTGTGGTTGTCTGTGGTACCCAAATTCCATTAAGAATAACTCTATTGGAATTATCATCGCATATGGATGCTCTTCTGTTACCAGTGACCCACATGCCTGAACCTGAAAACCAACCACCATAACCACGCTCATTTCACTTCCTTTTCTGTCTCTTTACCGACTGTAAAAGCTTCTGTTGATGCATATTTGTGTAATGTAGTTAGTAGGTCATACCTCAACCAGAGCACAGATCTTCCTGTCCATTTTTGCACTCATGTAGACAGATTCAGCATGAAATGGACTGCTTGCACCAGCAAATATGAGGGTCTTGCACTGTAAATTCTTCAAACCCTCCGTGAGGTCACGCCTACTGCAGGTTAAACTTTTTTGTTAATAAAATCATAGAAGCAAATTTATGATTAGCTGTTTCAAGTTTCTAGCAGTTCAATTATTTTCTCATACGTTTACTTACTTATTCATGGCTAGAAGAAAACGCATAACATTCAAACTTTGCCTTTCATCCAGAAGCTGTAAACATAAAATCATCACAAAAAAAGATCCACTTGTCAGATATTTCTTCACATACAAGAATTCTTATTCCCAACTACTTATGTATGTGTGAATTTAAATTTACTGAAATTCTGATATTCATTCATACCCTTCGACAAGTTACTATTATGTCTGGTTCTGCACCCTCAACACTGCACCTAAGTTCCTATAAGAAATATAGAGAAGAAGAGATGTCATATTGTCACATTACAAAAATGACTTCACCTTCTATAATGTCTCTCATAGACGGGGAAAAGTACCTTACTGAAGTATCGCTGCAGAAGGCATTCCTTCAATAAACCACACATCCCATAGAAGTATAACAAATTCTTTAAAACCTGCGTATGAATGGAGACACAGGATTCTAGTTCTAGATACACCTTCTTATGTAGTTAAATTACACACGATGAAGGTTAAGGTGGACGAGAATCGATATTAAAACCTTATTGTAAAGCCATTCAGTCCATGAAGGTGCTCTGCAAACAGGCGAAACAAGAATTAACCCAAGCACTCGCTCTTTGTATTTCATCTGCCAAATGAGAAAAAAGCATGAGAATTTACTATATCATCAGATTATTATAATAAAAAGAAATATATCTCATATTTGCCAACTTACAGCAAATAGTGTGAGGATGTAAGCACCAGCTGTTACACCCAAGCACAAAACCTCTCTCAGCCTGATTTAAGAAAGTTGTAGAGTAAGGCTATAGACGTAGTAATGCAAGGAAGAATCTGAAAGGGTCTTAGAAACAATCACAGTGTATAACGAAAAGTTTGCAACACTACATCTCTATCATCGAACCTTGTAAAACAGAGGATGCCCTACTATCACCATTTTAAGAATATCCTGTATACATACATGCAAGAATCTCAATTTGATCTATGGGACCTACTTACGGATCAGATTGTATGTAAACTACAAGTACACAAATTTTTTTCCAACATTTTAGGGACAAAAGAACGTGAAGACGTTTACACAAATATGAGTAACAAGCAAATTCTCTTCTTGTGACGGTAGGATTCATTTCATTTGGAGCTTTCTGTTTCTGAATATTTTCCAATTATTTATAACAACCAGCTTAACGGAACAAATGCTCAAATTAATCTGTCAACCTTAAGTTTTAGGCAGACATATTAGTTCTGGGTTAAAGTTGATCAGAAGCATAGCTATCGCATATTTCTTCATCTAGAAACAATATGGGAATGTTTTGTAACGGTCTAAAATGGAGGCTCGGGAGTTTCAGTTATCAGAGAGAAAAAGGTGACATACCCAAAGAAATCAAGCACTTCTGCAACCTGGTCAGCAAGGTCATCCACACTAAGCAATGGTTCATCTGAAGAAATCACATCAGCTCCCAACTGCAACAACTCTTGAGCAAATGAGGAAGAGTCTATTAGACTCTACTCTGAGGGAGTGCCCAGTCCCATGACTAAGACATATGAGTATACTCTAAGCTATCATGAAAATCTTGACAGGTGAATGTCAGACAATTTTTAAAATAAGATGTAACATGTACACTCCATTAACAATGATGTGAAATCTATTTAAACAGCAATACTCTCATCAACTCCTCAGCATTCCCCCACTTTTCATACATCTTTTTCCAAAAACGTTGTTTACAATAGACACCAATGATGACTAGATGAAGCCAATACATATATACATTAATGCCTTGAAAGGAACATAGTTGAGATACTTGATAGCGACCTCATGCCCTGGAGCATCAATGTGATAAATACAGAAGTTGTGAAGCAGCAAAGAAGCTGCATCTGGGCAGAAGAACAGACCCTGGAAACAGGACACATCTGCAAGACCCGTGCACAGAGCATTAGTCACAAATGAGTTGATTCTTAAAAAGACTAAGAAATTTTCAATATACACGGATTGAGTTTGATTGAAACAAAACAAATAAAAGGAGCTTCAATATTTAAAAGAGAACGATACAGTATTGAAGAATGATACATACAATTGAGAGCCACGTCTGGGTAAGTTATGAGAGCAGGCTTTTCTTGATCACCACAAACTAATACAGAGATAGAGCCTTTGCTCGTTTTCACAGTGCATTCCTGAGAAACACCAAAAGCAAAGTCATGAATTCCAGTTTTTCCTGGAAAACTTACAGTACAATGTCAAAGGATCAAGAACAGAAAGCACATTCTGCAGAGGAGTATATAATTATATGTTACCTTGCCTCCTAAAGGAATGAAATCAATGTCAATAGACGTGGAGTCGCTCGAGTCTCCCATGACTCAGTTCTTCGCATTCATTCAAACAGAATTCTCATTACTTCTTCAGGAATCCTTCTCCTGCAAAGAACAGCTTCAGGCAAGCTCTTGTTGTTGGACCTCCTTCGTTTTTTAATACGCTGACATTCAAATTACAGAAAGCACCTGCGCATGGGATGGAATTACAGAAGTGACCTTACGTGTTGCAGTGGAACGATAACACTGTTGCTTTGAATACTTTGTCCTCTTGTGGTTGTGGGTGTGTCGACTGTGGATGTAGTGAATTTACCGTTAGAGGGAGGGACCAAAAAAGTAACCGTTAGAGAGGGAGAAAAGGGTAATTCGAGGGGAGAATTTGTGGGTCCCATAGGGGAAAGTGTGGGCCCTGTGGGGATTGGATGAGCATGGAACAAAGTAACAAAAGCGGCGCCAGCAAGTGGAAAAGGAGAGCATAATAGCTAGCTGGGCACATGGGAGGGAAATAAATGCTAAAGCATGTCCTTTCTGGTCAATTCATACAGCTGTCTGCCACCTGGATCCATCCATCCATATGATAAATATTCTTATGCGATGCACTTTATTCCCTCATCTTAAATTCTGTTACATTTATGCCTTTTATGTATATGATCTTTTTTAATATAAAACACACCTAATTTCTCACATCCTATTATTTTTTTTCCATAACAACTTATTTGGTTTTTTGCAGGATTGTTATCTGTGTTGTTGGTTTATTTTTTAATCTTCTAATATTTATAAGATTAAACAAATTCTAATGACTTTTTTCGAAATTTCTCATTTGTCTTCTAAATTAGAGAGATTAAGTCAAACGATTTCGAGAGGGAAAAGACATGTTTCTTCAATTATTATCATTACTTGCGTTTTTTGGTTAATTTTTTAACTTATTATACGTAAATATTAAAGTTCTTTTTTAAAAAAAAATTGACATCGTTAAAAATTACATCTTTATTATTTTTAGAACTACAATCAATCAATGTAAGATTCCTAATTTAATTTATGTTATATTTTTTATATTAAGCATATCTCATCATTCAATAAAATAAAAAAAAATATTACACACAAAAAGATAGAGATTTTTTAAATTAGTATCTCTAATAGTGAAATTTTTGAGTGATCTTAGTGTGATAAAAATGATAAATAATGAATCAAGATTGGCGAGTTATGCTCCAAGCATCACTGCTGATTGGAAGGCGGGATTGAGATTAAAAAAAGGCAGAAGGAGATAATAAGGAATCATGATGACATGTCATCTCATGACACATACATACATGATGATGATTGGTGTCTTACCCGCAAAACCAGCTGGACGCGGTTCTTTTTCACCCGCTCATCACGCCCTTTCAACACCACATCCTACGGCTACAAATACTGCGTTCCCCCAATTGTTAATTTTTTAAAAATATTTAATGCATTCACATGAAATAATAATCATAACATTCTTAATCAAGAACTATCAGAGAGAGATACGGTTAATTTTGTCGGAAACGCTTACGACATTAACTCCCACTGCCACTCATATGGGGTTTCACAAATTATTTTCTTTTCAATATTTATACGGTATACTTTATATTATTGTTATTCACATTTTTTTTTCATATAATTTATTTTTATTTTATTAAAAAATTACGGAGTTTAAATTGAGAATCAGTAAGACTGAGAAAGTTACAGTATTTTAAGGATAAAGTCAGTAACTTGCTCTTTGAATTATAATAAATTAGACCTTAATTTGAAATAAGAATAATTTATGTGTCAAAATATAAATGAAACACTACTGGAATTTATAATTATAAGAGTATAATAAATATTTTTGTACCAAACATTATAATATTCAGATTCCCAAAGGGAAAGCACGTTACAACTTACAAGTAATAGACAGCAATTTGTTCGTTGTGGCTGTCCTCTTCCCTACAAATTCCAGCTTTCACGGTCTATTGGTCTTTACCTTTTGACCCCCCCAAAATGCCATTTACTTTTTGTCACTTTTCTCTTTCCCTTTTAGGTACACTTTTGTATTAAGCTTTTCAAAAATGACTTATATCCATAAAACAAGAATTCAAACCCTAAATTTTTTCTTTTTGCTTGGGCTATGGGATGGGTGTATCTAATGGTCTAGATTTATTTTATATTTTTTAATTTTGTTTTTTAAAAATACAGGAGAAATTTGAGTCATTTAATGCACCCATCCAACAATCTATATGAGCACAAGAGCCTCCTACGAATCCATAAAATGATAGATGCAAAATTGAACTCGAATGCTCCTAAAATGAATTCAGATTCACAGTTGTTATAGCAAAACGCTATTGCTCATTTTAACTGTCTATTTTGAATTAGAGTGTCATGATTGAACATAAAAAAAAATACTTTACAAAGTAATAAATATGTCGCGAGGTGGTAAAAGTAAAAAAGATGTCATGTCGTGAGGTGAAAAATACCTTGATTCAACAAAATAATCCAGATTCGTAAAATAAGGTTCTCGATTGGGATAATTGAAGCTGAACTATACCGCTCACGACATGAACAACTGGAGAGAATAATCTTACATACCTTTAATAGCTATATGACAAACCAGTCCCTAACAGATTCCCTAAACTTGCACATTCAATTTCAAGGTCTCAATTCCAATGAAAATGACTTTGATGGTGTCATCATTCATCACATGGCATCTCTTACCTGCTTACAATTTTGAACCACACACTTAAAATGAAGTGCTCTGTTTTGGGGCAAACATTAGATTTGTCCACATGTTCAAGTTTTGGCCCTCATACATTTATTGTTGTTAGGAGTTCAGAAAGTAAAGTGAACGTGCTTTTTGAAAGTATATACAAGCATTGTTGGATGAGCGTTTTCAGACTCTCACACGGCCACATCTACTAATATTAATTAGTTCAAGTAATTTGATACTTGGTAAAATTCTAATTTTGAAATAAAAAAATAATGTTTAAAGAATTTTATACCTATACGATCCGACTTGACTCAAATCAAATTAGTTGAAAATTAATGAGTTTTTAAACACTAGTAATTTTGACAGATATAAATACACGGACATCTGATTTGTTTGATGTAGTCCAGGATGCCAAGAATTTAACTATGCAGAACATAGCAATCAATTAGGAAGTTGACAGGGAAAAAGAAAAAGAATAGCTATATGCATAATTCATAACAATAGCACCAAGAAACTCTTAAGACAGCAGTGCTTCAAAACCAGTTAATCTAAGCATCAACAAGGATATGAGTGGAACGATCTGTGCACAAGGGATAGTTATTTCCCCTAATTAAGTAGTCAGAGATATTGTATACTGAATTTCATCATATTCATTAAAAGGAGAGCTACACGTGGCTTCCATTCATCAACTAAATTCCCTTCCAAAAGCAACCACAATCTATGTTAGAGAATCAAAATTGGCAGCAAATTGTATTATGGTACAGAATACAGACAGAGTAACAACACACAACTACCACAATGATTCTACATAATCAGAGATTCTTGGCTTTCAGATTTGCATAATTTGGCATCACAGAATCATGAATAAAAAGAGTCTTTTAAATACAGCAATTGCTGAGAGGTTTAGCGGTAACATCAGAGAACAGCAGAGAGGCCATGAGCTGACAGTATCTCATCAGGTTAGCCAGAGGAAAAACAAAACAGAAAATCTGAAGCTGAAGATAATCAATATATTCATACTAAATAAAAACTAACGAATATGCCCTCTGTAAAAGCAGAAGAAACTTTTAGAGTCTAGACAGTGTAGTTTTTATAATATAGATCATGAAATTAATACTTGAAGAAGAATGTACAGCCAAGTGAACAAATTTGTCTATGATGTGTTCAAATAGCTCAGATAAAATAAGGGTATGTAATCCAAACACATGGCGGATAAAATCACAACTCACTAAAAGGGTTTGTTAGTATTCAAGTGACGGTGAATCTGTTGCACATCTCTACTCGTTCTTCCAAGCATACAAAAGGAGCGAAAAACCAAGACCCTGCAATTTGGTGTCCGAAAATCTCTGAGACAAAGACCATTGCTGCAACAGATTTTCATCAGAAAGGGGTAAACTACCCCACAATTTATCTGGAGACAGACATGTTCTGAACATGAAGACAGCATTTCCAAGTGGTGTCCCAAAGAACCAATTATGAACATCCCAGAAAACTTCCACTGCAACACCATCTATGAGAATGGTATGATTACCTCGGAACTTCCATTTCAGCCTTTTCACCTGCATCACGGCTTTGCTGTCTATGCGAATCACAAGGCACGGCTCACATACACTTGCAGTGTCACATTCGATTACAAGATCATGAATCTGACCACTGTCCCGGAACAAAGCCTTCGTACCAAATGCCTTCTTCCCAAAAACGTGTTCTCTCTTGGCCACAAAAGCTGCTGCATGCGAAGGCAATGGGATTGCGTTGGTCTTCTTGAAGGCTTCTTTCCTCATGTCCCCGAGAAGGAGGATCATTTCACGATCTGCAATTGCTCCTACGTAGAACCCTTGTAGTGGTTCTGGGCCTGTCCCAAATTTAGCAGAGGAAAGGTCCCAGAATATGTCGATTTTGCAGGAGTAGGCCTCTAGGGTCTTGCAGCCTCTTCTTTTGGAGAACAACCATGGCTTGATGTCAACCTTGCAGAGACTTTGATTTGAGGAATCGTCGATCCCCACGCTCAGGCCTTGCCCCATCAGATTCTTACTCCACGTCACGCTGATCAAGCAACTCCGGCCACGAAGCTGGCATTGATAAACACAAGTCACCAGATTCTGGGCAGTTCTAGTGGTGTTTGACGATGAAGAGTCGGCTACTTGAACTCCGTTTTCACCAAAACAGGAAGGGAAATCCCTCATTTTCGCACCCAAAAATTCAGTTCACTTCCGAATTTCAACAAACAGATGAGATGGTGTGCTCTGTGGTGTGCCCACTAGAAAAAGAGAAGACAGAGATTGCAGATAAGGCGATAAGGAAGCCAAGTCAAGAGGGACTCTCACCTTGTCTGATCAGATATAGAGTAGAAACCATCTTAGAAAACATTGATTTGATATGAATATGGGGACTTAGATGCATTTTTACAGAAGCTCATTAATCCAAATTCGGGGAAGAGCAGGAGAGGCGCGTGAGAGTTTTAGACTAAGCCGGAGGATTTAGGGAGTAAAATAAAATACCTAGAAAAACAGACGAAACCCAGACTTACTTTACTGCTAACAATCTCCATAAATAAAAATTTCAAAATTCAATAGCCAAAAGAAAGAGGGAGAATAGAATGAGAAGAGAGAGAGAATGCGACCTCAAGATGGTGACAGCCTATATAAAGAAAAAAGAAGGGGACAACGTGAAAGAAAATAGCAACTGGGTATTGCTGGAAGGCTGATCCATGAAGGTTACTCTACGATTCATAAAAGGGGGTATTAAAAAAGAAAATAACAAAGGCATATTTTTTCCCCTCGTATTCTCTTCTCCCTCTGAACCCTACCTTTTACGTTTTTACCTGACAAACCCACATGAATAACTGAGAAGAGAATCGAGAATTCAAAACAGTGACTCAACGAGAGTTAAATGGAAAATAAATATATATATATATATATATATATCCATGTATAAACTTCTCGAGTATAATTAGGGTTCCTAATTTTTGCATGTCCTTGAACGGAAGAAGGTCAGAAACGGTTCAGAGGAGGAAGTGGATCCCACTAGCTGGTGTAAATGCAAGCACGATCTCCCCCACAAATACTTACATGCTTTCTATATACCCCATGCGTAACGTACCTTGTCTTAATCAAACAACCTTTTACTCTCTTTTTTTTTTTTGCGCTTAAAAAATAAAAAATAAATAAAACATTCCTATTATCTTTGTTCCTTTTTATATTCTCCTCTCCATGTTGTCTTATCCCAAAGAATGGTTTTTTAAAAATTATATATATGTTTCTGTTTTACGCCCAAGTTTTTTTTTTTTTGTTCTTTTTCATTTACAGACATTGAAATTTGAACAGTTTGACAGAGGCAGAAGTGGCTTTGACTGGATCACTGGAAGACCAAAATTCAGTGTTTCAGAGGCTCCACTCGCACAGTCGAGTCGCACAGCCAATCCAACCCATCTAATCATTTTCACGCTCAGATTCTGCATACAATGATTTTGCCGTTTTGGTGTCTCTTAGATTTATGACTTTAAATTTTCATGTGTCGCCACGCGCCGCCTTGGAGCGTGGGGAAGCAGCAGATTATATTGGACCCCGTAAATTATTATTAGGATTAATTAATTGTCTCTTAAGTGAGGTGACTGGTGAGGCGTGGGGTTCACGTTTGTCATGCCCTTAAAATTTCAAAGTCATTTGCTTGTGCTTTTTTTAATTAAAAAAAGAAAAGAAATGAGAAAAGTGCTTTTCTTTTTATCTCTCCCAATTTGTTTACCTTTTTCTTTAAGACATACATAGTTTTATACTTGGCCCAGTTGAAAATGTTGCTCAGCAAATTATTAAAAAGAAAACCGAATAAAAAAAGTGTTAATTAAGCTAAAGTACAGCGCAATTAAGCTAAGTACCGTACAAATAGCATAATTGGGCTTACGAAGAGAGAGCGCAATTATGGGATGAGAAAAATACAGAGTGACATTATTATATTATATTATATTATATTATTAATGTGTGACATTGTTGTATTGTATGTAAGGGCCTCTTTGGTGATATATATTATGTTATAAAGTCCAGCTGTCTAATGCCTGGACACTCAAGTCCTATTCACTGTACCGCATATATCTATATAACTTTGTATAATATATACATATATATTATGAGTATGTTTGTTAAGATGTGAAGAGCAGGATAATTAACCAAAAAAAAAAAACAAGAGCAGGATAAAGTACATAGTGTAAAAGGAGAGAGAACAAATAAGAGAGATTAGTGAAAATTTGTTTAAATTACTTTCTTAAAAAATATTAAATTTTTTAAGGTCGATATATTTAATAAAATACTTATTTTTTTCTTTTTTTTTAATATCAAACACACCCATATATTTACTAATAAGAATTTGGGGAAACAGTGAAATTGGAAAAAGAAATTAATGATGAACAAAACTAAAGTGGTTTCTTTAACTTTTCGTCCCTTAATTACTTTTATCACTACTCTCTATCACATCATATATCTTTGTTCTTTATACTTGCCATTGTCCATATAGTTTAAATTACATCTAATTACGGATTGGACTTGTTCAGGAAACCAATCGAACTTTTTGAAAAATAGGCCCCAATTTTTACTCGAATTTATATTTTATATGCTCATTTTTTAGATTTATAAAAATATCTTAGTTTTATGTGGAATAAAGAATTTCAATAATAAAATTATACAATTATAGCATGACATATATGAAAAGCCGTTGAATATCAAATTAAATATGAAATTTTTTATAATTATATATTATATGTTAATAGAAAATAAAAGATATATATTATATATGTCACACCCAAAATGTAACCGGTTGTCGTTTTCTAGAAAAAGAAAAATGATGATATAAAATCAGCTTTCGAAATTGAAAATTAATTTTATTTGGAGTCGGTACCAAAGTTTAATTTGTTAAGGAAAACTTGGAAAAATCTCTAAATTTGACGGTCTGCGTTTAGAGAAAATTGAGTTCGGAAGTTGAACCATATAGGGAAGATATTAGGCACTCTATACGTCTAATTAAAAAAATGTACAACCATTTTATATTTGTAATACCCAAGAAAAAATAAAATATAAATATTTGTTTACAAACTACTGTTACTATTTCAGTATACGGTACTATTCACCCGTATAATACTATTTACGTATACGATACTGTTCATTATACAATCGAAATGTCAAGTACTAGATGTGGTTTGGTCATAAGAGAAAACTAGAAAGAAGTTTGTAGGAGAAAATGACGTTTTATGTGTAAAAATACCCTCAGGGACTAAATTGAAAGGACTGATTTGAAAAAGAAACTTAAAGGTTTAAGGTAAAAGGATAGTTTTTCCTTTAAATTTTCAAATTTTGCTATTTGCACAGTAACTGCATTATGAGAAATGTCATTTTCATAAATAGTAAATTGAATATTTTATTAATGCATAGTATCAAATAGTACCCTTGACTTTTGCTAGGCCCTTCCATTTCACTTCTAAACTCACACCTTCAACTTCTCTTCTTCTCTCCTTAAGTTTCTCTTACTCCAAAGCTAGGCCTCTAAGATTTTGGGCCTTTCCTTTTCAGCTTAGGTAAGGATACTATGCCCTTTCTATGTCTTTCAAATTTTAGAAGTTATTTTCTTAAGTATGCTCTGTGATTGTGGCCTTGGCTGATCTTTCACATAGTAACTGCATTATGAGAAATGTCATTTTCATGAATAGTCAATTGAATATTTTATTAGCGCATAGTATCAAATAGTACCCTTGACTTTTGCTATAAATAGGCCCTTCCATTTCACTTCTAAACTCACACCTTCAACTTCTCTTCTTCTCTCCTTAAGTTTCTCTTACTCCAAAGCTAGGCCTCTAAGATTTTGGGCCTTTCCTTTTCAGCTTAGGTAAGGATACTATGCCCTTTCTATGTCTTTCAAATTTTAGAAGTTATTTTCTTAAGTATGCTCTGTGGTTGCGGCCTTGGCTGATCTTCCACATCAGAAAAACTGTCCTTAGCTGTTTATATGTTATTTTGATTCTCTGATTACCGAAATAGAATGTAAACTGTGAAGAATACATGTCTAGGAAAGTTCTGGCTAAGGAAAGACCTGGTTTTTAAGTGTGTCCAGTGTGACCCTCCACTCTTTCCTGGAAACTTACCTGGTGTACTCTTTTACAGATTGTATTCTCTATTTCTGGTATGAATAGTACCCGTACGTATGAATAGTAATCGTATGAATAGTAATCGTACATATAAATAATATCCATACATAAAAAATAGTATTCATACGTATAAATAGTGACCGTATGTACGAATATTATCCATATGTATAAATAATATCCGTACATATGAATAGTGATCGTATATATAAATAGTGACCGTATATATGAATAGTACCGTATGTATGAACAGTATCTGTACGAAAACAATCCTAACGTATTTTCTCTAATCTTTCATGAAAATCTCCGTAGCAGAACACTGAAATTCACCTGAGCACTCTTGTCTGTAATGACTTAGAGAAGCGATATTCGTACGGAATCCAGGTGAGTGAAACGACCCCGTGTTAATAGAGTTTTAGCATTACTGGTGATAAAAAGTATGTCGTAGGACACTCCCAAGATTCATAGGGGGAAATTGGATTCAGAATGACGAATCTAAATGAGATAATTAATCCATAAGTATGGATAAAATGAAATAAGTATCTTATGATGATGTGAAATTTGAATGTTTTCAAAAATGGATTAATTGTTATCTTGATATGTGGTTTATAAATCCATAATATAGTTATATACTATACCTGTTATATGGATGAATATTATATTGAGCTTCTGATTATGATATGAAATGCTATTGATTGTGATTGAGCGGGACAGTACCCCCTCTCACGGCAAGGCGGAAAACCCGGTTGACAGGGTGTCTTGACCAATGAGTGTGGAGACAACGATTCCCTCAGTAGGGATATAGCCCGGATTGGTGATAAATCCGTGAGGCGCCCTAGCTAAGAGGATGAGGTTGTGCGTCATGGCGGAAATATACATAATTGGTGAGCCGGCCTGTGTGCGCTCTCCGGGATATATTGCCATTGACGAGTACTAGTAACGTTTGTTGAATTGGATGAATTTTTATCTTGTATGTAAGAGGATGATGTTGTGCGTCATGGCAGAAATATACATAATTGGTGAGCCGGCCTGTGTGCGCTCTCCGGGATATATTGCCATTGACGAGTACTAGTAACGTTTGTTGAATTGGATAAATTTTTATCTTCTGTCTATTGGTTGAGTATGAGCCTTTGGATATGCTTGCATGACTGGTAATGTATTTGAATTTTATTAATGCGAGGCCGATTCGCTCATTGAGTTTAAAAGCTCACATTGTTTGTACAACCTTTTTGTTCAGATCAGGTTGCCATCGAAGAATATCTGCTAGAGGAGTAGATCACTTTGGACCTTCCCGTTGTCGGGTAGACCTCTCTTCTGTTATAGATTATGTTGCTCTGTAATCGTCTAGGACATCTAGTTCAGGGGTTCGACATTTGACTTGTATGTCAGTATAATAATGTATTTTAAATTGATAATCTATGATTACATGCAAATCATCTCTATGATTTTCAGATAAGAAAATTTGATATATTTATCAGAAGGCTTACAGTGATGAGAGATTCATCATTGTGCCGGTCATGTGCCCAGAAAACGGGTCGTGACAATATTCATCTTAAATGATTATCCTTACAAATCACAAAAAATAAAATAAAAATAATAAAAATGGAAAATAAAGATATACAAGATTGGACTTGGCTAGGCATTACCTACGGCCTACGTACCCAGCGATTGAGATCAAAGTCCACGTAGTTCGTAAATTTGAAAATAGTTTTTTTAAATATTTTTGAAATTTGGGATTTATAAAAAGGAAATATTTTGAGAGACTTTTCCTCATAAGTATTGTTATACAATCATGTTATGAGTACTTCATCTAATTTTCAAATGGTTTAAATTCAACAAATTTATTTTTCAGAGAAATTTTTTCTCACTTACATCGTTATACAATCGCATAGTGAGTATTTGATTTAAAAAAATAAGGGAAGATCTACTCCAATAAAATCGGTCTCTCATCCCAATAAGAATTGTTTGATTTTCTTATTATCATACAACATTGATTAACAATCGCGCAATAGGAAAATTTTGGTTTTAGATTTTTTTTTCAATTGAAGGGGGAATCTATTTTGGATTTTTTGATATTTTTTTAAATATATATTGAAAATAAAACAAGAAAATATATTTTTGAATTTTCTGAAATTATCTCAAAAATAAATTTATTTTTTAAAAAAAAAAGTATACTGACACATCCTATATACATATATATATATATATACATATACATATATATATATATATATACACACACACACACACACATATATATATATATATATATATATATATATTGTAATACCCATGAAAAATAAAATATAAAAATGCGTGTTTTCAAACTACTGTTACTATTTACGTATATGGTACTGTTCATTTATACAATCAAAATGTCAAATACTAGATGTGGTTTGAAAACTAGAAAGAAGTTTGTAAGAGAAAATGACGTTTTATGTGTAAAAATACCCTCAGGGACTAAATTGAAAGGACTGAATTGAAAAGAAACTTAAAGGTTTAAGGTGAAAGGATAGTTTTCCCTTTAAAGTTTCTAATAGTAAATAAACGAAAATTTTCCATCGTACGCGTAAGGTACACAGTAACTGCATTATTAGAAATGTCATTTTCATGAATAGTAAATTAAATATTTTATTAGCGCATAGTATCAAATAGTACCCTTGACTTTTGCTATAAATAGGCCCTTCCATTTCACTTCTAAACTCACACCTTCAACTTCTCTTCTTCCCTCCTTAAGTTTCTCTTGCTCCGACGCTAGGCTTCTGAGATTTTGGGCCTTTCCGTTTTTGCTTAGGTAAGGATACTATGCCCTTTCTATGTCTTTCAAATTTTAGAAGTTATTTTCTTAAGTATGCTCTGTGGTTGCGGCTTTGGCCGATCTTCCACATCAGAAAAACTGTCGTTAGCTGTTATTTTGATTCTCTGATTACCGAAATAGAATATAATCTGTGGAGAATACATGTCTAGGAAAGTTCTGGCTAAGGAAAGACCTGGTTTTTAAGTGTGTCCAGTGTGACCCTCCACTCTTTCCTGGGAACTTACCTGGTGTACTCTTTTACAGATTGTATTCTGTATTTCCGGTATGAATAGTACCCGTACGTATGAATAGTGACCGTATGAATAGTACCGTACGTATGAATAGTGACCGTATGAATAGTACCGTACGTATGAATAGTGACCGTATGAATAGTACCTGTACGTATGAACAGTATCTGTACGAAAATGATCTTAACGTACTTTCTGTAATCTTTCATGAAAATCTCTGTAGCGGAACACTGAAATTCACCTGCGTACTCTTGTCCGTAACGATTTAGAGAAGTGATACTCGTACGGAATCCAGGTGAGTGAAACGACCCTGTTTTAATAGAGTTTTAGCATTACTGGTGATAAAAAGTATGTCGTAGGACACTCCCAAGATTCATAGGGAGAAATTGGATTCAGAATGACGAATATAATGAGATAATTAATCCAGAAGTATGGATAAGACAAAGCAAGTATCTCATGATGATATGAAATTTGAATCATATAGTTATATACTATACCTGTTATATGGATGAGTATTATATTGTGCTTCTGATTATGATATGAACTGTTGTACTATTGATTGTGATTGAGCGGTACAGTACCCCCTCTCACGGCAAGGCGGAAAACCCGGGTTAAAGGGTGTCTTGACCAATGAGTGTGGAGACAACGATTCCCTCAGTAGGGATATAGCCCGGATTGGTGATAAATCCGTGAGGCGCCCTAGCTAAGAGGATGAGGTTGTGCGTCATGGCGGAAAAATACAAAATTGGTGAGCCGGCCTGTGTGCGCTCTCCGGGATATATTGCCATTGACGAGTACTAGTATCGTTTGTTGAATTGGATGAATTTTTCTTGTATGTAATTTCTAACTATGTCTATTGGTTGAGCTTGAGCCTTCGGATATGCTTGCATGACTGGTGATGTATTTGAATTTTATTAACGCAAGGCCGATTTGCTCACTGAGTTTAAAAGCTCACACTGTTTGTACAAACTTTTTGTTCAGATCAGGTTGCCGCCGAAGTACATCCGCTAGAGGAGTAGATCACGTTGGACCTTCCCGCTGTCGGGTAGGCCCTTCTTTTGTTATACAGTATGTTGCTCTGTAACCGTCTAGGACATCTAGGTCAGGGGTTTGGTATTTGGCTTGTATTTCAGTATGATAATGTATTTCGTACTGAGGATCTATTATTTTTAATTAAGAAAATCTGATGTATTTTCTTTGTATTTATTAATGAATGGTATTTTGAGAATATAGAGATAATGACTAACGATTTTACTTGTGGGAAGAAGTTATCGAAAGGCTTACAGTGATGGGATATTCATCATTGTGCCGGTCATGTGCCTAGAAAATGGGTCGTGACAAAGTTGGTATCAGAGCATAGGTTGTTAGGTCTCCTAGTGATTACAGAGCAAGGTGTCTTTAGTGGGCCTTCTTCTATTGTCGTGACTGCAGCACGACCATAGGATGAAGATCCACCAAAAGCCCTGTTGAGTTTAAAATCCCTTTCTTTCGTGTCTTTACTTGAAGCATAATAGTGACGATATATATTATTCTTAATTGTAGAATAAGTTTAGATGACACCAAGAAAATCAAACGCTTCTGGAATCCGTACAAGATCTGGCAGGGCCTTGGTCCCTCCAGCTGCTCAGTCAGCAAATGCAAGACTGGAGATGCCTAATCGTGCAGAAGATAACCATGCACAAAACAGAGAAATATCCACTGAAAACCCTGGAAGAAATGCTGGAGAACCATCACAAATTGACGCGACTGTAGTGATGGAAGCATTAGCTGCAATGCAGAACGAGGTGAATGGGCTAAAGGAACTTTTGATAGGACAATCATCTGAAGATGGCTCACAGGCATCAGTACATGCTGCAAAAGTACAAGAGACAGACCAGATGCCACCTCCACCCCCTCCTCAGGATTGGGTAGGTACAGAGGTCAAAATCTCGGAATTTATGAAGCTGAATCCGCCAACCTTTGCAGGAGATGTTAATGAAGACCCACAACGTTTTCTAGATGACTGTGAGAAAATCCTTGACACGTTAGAATGCCCTGAACTTCGAAAAGTAACCCTTGTTACCTTTCAGTTAAGAGGTAAGGCCGACCGCTGGTGGCGAACATGGAAGAAGGGCATGGCCAGAAATGCCCCACCCATTAAATGGAATGACTTTAAAAGAATTTTTCGAGAACAATTTATTCCGGAGAGTATACGAGAAGCAAAGATGAATGAGTTTGAGGCACTCCGGCAAGGATCACGAACCGTCGATGAATACGACAATCTGTTTATAGAGTTGTCTGAATATGCTACTCACATGGTCCTAACTGAGAAAGAAAAGATCCGACGATTTATTAAAGGCCTTCGAGAGTCTTTATTTGACAGGGTGGGATCGAAAATACGAGATTTTTCATTTTACACAGAAGCCGTCGACATCGCCCGTATGATGGAAGAAAGAGATATGCAAAAAGAAAAATGGAATAACAAAAGAAAGAGGAAGCAAGATGAGAAATCACGCTACCACGGAGAGAGTTCTGGACGTGCAGCCTCTACTGCTAGTGCACCACAGCGTCAACAAAGTGGTACAGGGGGTCAACAAAGGCCCTGGTGCTCTAAATGTGAAAGAAATCACTTCGGAGCTTGTTTTGTCAACAACAACACTAGGGTCTGTTACCAATGTGGTCAACAGGGCCACATCAAAAGAGATTGCCCCCAACTCTACACAAGATCTGGCCAAGGGTCAGTACGCCCTAATCAATCAGAGGCTACTGTTGCCAACAGAGCCCCTGTAACTGTAGGAGGCAATGGAATCGGAAGAGGTGCTGGCAGAGGACAAGGTGGTCAAGGGCAGGCTTCAGCAGGCCGAGGGAACGCTCGAGTATTCGCTTTAACCCGTCAAGATGCTCAGGCGTCTAATACGGTGGTAGCAGGTACTCTTCTGATTGAATCAAATTTTGCACATGTTTTGTTTGACTCTGGCTCTACGCATTCCTATGTGTCACCATTCTTTGCTAAGAACTTTAAGCAAAAAGTTGTTAGATTAGAATGTCCGTTTTTAGTAACTACGCCTACTGGAGGCACCTTACTAATAGAACGAGGCTATCGAGCTTGCAAGGTAAGAGTCGGAGAAATAAATACAACAGTAGACCTAATGCTGTTAGATATGACAGACTTTGATGTCATCTTGGGCATGGATTGGCTGGCATCTTGTCATGCCACCCTGGATTGCTATAATAAGATAGTTAAATTTAATATTCCGGGGGAGCCTTCTTTCGTATTTCATAGTGAACGGAGTGAAATTTCTGGGAATCTTATATCTTTAATGTGTGCCCAACGTTTATTGCGAAAGGGCTGTAAAGGATACTTGGCATTCGTTAAAGATATTAAGAAAGAAGAACTAAAAGTAGAAGACGTTCCAGTAGTCCAGGAGTTTGTAGATGTCTTCCCAGATGATCTACCAGGTATACCCCCAGATCGAGAGATTGAGTTCCAGATAGAGTTAGCACCAGATACTCGCCCAATCTCCATACCCCCTTATAGAATGGCACCAACAGAATTAAAAGAGTTAAAAACTCAGTTACAGGACTTGCTAGACAAAGGCTTTATAAGGCCAAGTTATTCACCTTGGGGAGCTCCTGTTCTGTTCGTGAAAAAGAAGGACGGATCGATGAGACTATGTATAGATTACAGGCAACTGAATAAGGTAACTATCAAAAATAAATACCCGTTGCCTCGCATCGACGACCTTTTTGATCAACTTCAAGGAGCCAAGTGTTTTTCAAAGATTGACTTGAGGTCTGGTTATCACCAACTCAAGATCAAGGAGGAGGATGTGTCTAAAACAGCCTTCCGTACCAGATATGGGCACTACGAGTTCTTGGTGATGTCATTTGGATTAACGAATGCACCAGCTGCTTTCATGGATTTAATGAATAGGATTTTTAAATCCTTTTTAGACAAATTTGTCATTGTCTTCATAGACGACATTCTGGTGTACTCAAAGACTTCAGAAGAGCACGAACAACACCTTCGTGTTGTGTTGCAGACATTGAGGGATCATCAATTGTACGCCAAATTCTCTAAATGCGAGTTTTGGATTGATCGTGTAACTTTCTTGGGACATGTGATCTCCAAAGATGGCATCCAAGCAGACCCAAGCAAAGTAGAAGCGGTCAAAATGTGGCCTAGACCTACCTCCGTCACGGAGATTCGCAGCTTCTTGGGATTGGCAGGATATTATCGTCGTTTCATCCAAAATTTTTCCCAGTTAGCCGCCCCTCTCACACGATTGACTAGGAAAGGGGTAAAGTACCAATGGGATGACACTTGTGAAGAAAGCTTCCAAGAACTCAAGAAAAGGTTAATCTCCGCACCTGTATTAGTCTTACCCTCAGGACTAGGAGATTTTACAGTATACTGCGATGCATCAAGAGTAGGGTTGGGATGTGTTCTCATGCAGCATGGCCAGGTAGTGGCATATGCATCGAGACAACTTAAGAAACATGAACAAAACTACCCCACCCACGATCTGGAAATGGCAGCAGTAGTTTTCGCTTTAAAGATATGGCGACATTATCTATACGGAGAAACTTGCGAAATCTACACTGACCATAAAAGTCTAAAATATATTTTCGACCAAAAGGACTTAAACTTGAGGCAGAGGAGATGGGTAGAATTACTAAAAGATTATGATTGCAATATTCTTTACCACCCAGGCAAAGCAAACGTGGTAGCAGATGCCTTGAGTCGAAAATCTATGGGTAGTCTGGCCCATATAGCAGTAACAAAAAGACCCTTGATCCAAGAACTACAAGAGATGAGAGCAAAAGGTGCTACTCTTGAGGTTACAAGGACAGGATCATTCTTAGCCCATATCAGGGCTAGATCTTCCCTTGTTGACCAGATACGGATATCTCAAATGGAGGATCCTGAGCTTGTCCAAATTATGGAAAAGGTGAAGATTGGTGAAGTGAATAGTTTCACACTCGACGATACAGGAGTCTTACATTTTGAACAACGGTTGTGTGTACCACATGTTGGAACTCTTAGACGAGACATCATGGAAGAAGGCCATCGTGCTGCATATGCTGTACATCCAGGAGCCACCAAGATGTATCAGGATCTGAAACAGATTTACTGGTGGAAAGGAATGAAACAAGACATAGCAGAATTTGTGTCTCGTTGTTTAACCTGTCAACAGGTTAAGGCTGAGCATCTAAATCCAGGAGGCTCGTTACAACGATTAGAGATTCCTGAATGGAAATGGGAACGAGTGACGATGGACTTTGTTGTTGGTCTACCTCGTTCCACAGGAGGTTATGACTCAGTTTGGGTCATTGTTGACCGACTAACCAAATCAGCACACTTCATTCCAGTCAAAACCACTTATGGTGTAGTAACGTTGGCACAATTGTATATTAAAGAAATAGTAAAGTTGCATGGAGTACCTATATCTATCATTTCTGATAGAGGTCCTCAATTTACCTCTCGTTTCTGGAGAAGTTTTCAGGAGGCATTAGGTACTCGAGTGGACCTTAGTACCGCTTTTCACCCACAGACAGACGGACAGTCAGAGCGGATGATTCAGACGCTAGAGGATATGTTACGAGCTTGTATTCTAGATTTCAGTGGTAGCTGGGAAAAGCATTTGTATCTTGTAGAGTTCGCATATAACAACAGCTACCAGGCCACTATTGGGATGGCACCCTTTGAGGCCTTGTATGGGAGACGTTGCAGATCTCCGATCGGTTGGTTCGAGGTAGGTGAAGCGAAAGCATTAGGACCTGACTTGGCCCAGGATGCCCTAACCAAGGTTAAGACAATACAAGATAGGATGCGAGCAGCTCAAAGTAGACAAAAGGCATACGCTGACCACAGACGACGTGATTTGGAGTTCTCAGTCGGCGATATGGTATTCCTTAAGGTCTCTCCAATGAAAGGTGTGTTGAGATTTGGAAGGAAAGGAAAGTTGAGTCCTAGATACATCGGGCCTTATGAGATTCTAGAACGAGTGGGAAAAGTGGCTTATCGGCTTGCCCTACCTATGGATTTGGAAGGGATTCACCCTGTTTTTCACGTATCCATGTTAAGGAAGTACCTTCATGACCCTTCTCACATACTTCACCCTTCTCAGAATGATTCTATCCTAGTAGATGAAAACTTGTCATACGAGGAGATACCGGTAGCTATCCTCGATAGTCAAGTAAAGAAACTCCGATCTAAGGAGATTCCATCCGTCAAGGTTTTGTGGAGGAATCAAACTCACGAAGAAGCCACATGGGAAGCCGAGGCCGACATGCGTTCTAGATATCCCCATCTTTTTACGACTTGAGGTAATTTAAATTCGGAGGACCGAATTTCTAAAAGGGGGTGATAATGTAATACCCATGAAAAATAAAATATAAAAATGCGTGTTTTCAAACTACTGTTACTATTTACGTATATGGTACTGTTCATTTATACAATCAAAATGTCAAATACTAGATGTGGTTTGAAAACTAGAAAGAAGTTTGTAAGAGAAAATGACGTTTTATGTGTAAAAATACCCTCAGGGACTAAATTGAAAGGACTGAATTGAAAAGAAACTTAAAGGTTTAAGGTGAAAGGATAGTTTTCCCTTTAAAGTTTCTAATAGTAAATAAACGAAAATTTTCCATCGTACGCGTAAGGTGCACAGTAACTGCATTATTAGAAATGTCATTTTCATGAATAGTAAATTGAATATTTTATTAGCGCATAGTGTCAAATAGTACCCTTGACTTTTGCTATAAATAGGCCCTTCCATTTCACTTCTAAACTCACACCTTCAACTTCTCTTCTTCCCTCCTTAAGTTTCTCTTGCTCCGACGCTAGGCTTCTGAGATTTTGGGCCTTTCCGTTTTTGCTTAGGTAAGGATACTATGCCCTTTCTATGTCTTTCAAATTTTAGAAGTTATTTTCTTAAGTATGCTCTGTGGTTGCGGCTTTGGCCGATCTTCCACATCAGAAAAACTGTCGTTAGCTGTTATTTTGATTCTCTGATTACCGAAATAGAATATAATCTGTGGAGAATACATGTCTAGGAAAGTTCTGGCTAAGGAAAGACCTGGTTTTTAAGTGTGTCCAGTGTGACCCTCCACTATTTCCTGGGAACTTACCTGGTGTACTCTTTTACAGATTGTATTCTGTATTTCCGGTATGAATAGTACCCGTACGTATGAATAGTGACCGTATGAATAGTACCGTACGTATGAATAGTGACCGTATGAATAGTACCTGTACGTATGAACAGTATCTGTACGAAAATGATCTTAACGTACTTTCTGTAATCTTTCATGAAAATCTCTGTAGCGGAACACTGAAATTCACCTGCGTACTCTTGTCCGTAACGATTTAGAGAAGTGATACTCGTACGGAATCCAGGTGAGTGAAACGACCCTGTTTTAATAGAGTTTTAGCATTACTGGTGATAAAAAGTATGTCGTAGGACACTCCCAAGATTCATAGGGAGAAATTGGATTCAGAATGACGAATATAATGAGATAATTAATCCAGAAGTATGGATAAGACAAAGCAAGTATCTCATGATGATATGAAATTTGAATCATATAGTTATATACTATACCTGTTATATGGATGAGTATTATATTGTGCTTCTGATTATGATATGAACTGTTGTACTATTGATTGTGATTGAGCGGTACAGTACCCCCTCTCACGGCAAGGCGGAAAACCCGGGTTAAAGGGTGTCTTGACCAATGAGTGTGGAGACAACGATTCCCTCAGTAGGGATATAGCCCGGATTGGTGATAAATCCGTGAGGCGCCCTAGCTAAGAGGATGAGGTTGTGCGTCATGGCGGAAAAATACAAAATTGGTGAGCCGGCCTGTGTGCGCTCTCCGGGATATATTGCCATTGACGAGTACTAGTATCGTTTGTTGAATTGGATGAATTTTTCTTGTATGTAATTTCTAACTATGTCTATTGGTTGAGCTTGAGCCTTCGGATATGCTTGCATGACTGGTGATGTATTTGAATTTTATTAACGCAAGGCCGATTTGCTCACTGAGTTTAAAAGCTCACACTGTTTGTACAAACTTTTTGTTCAGATCAGGTTGCCGCCGAAGTACATCCGCTAGAGGAGTAGATCACGTTGGACCTTCCCGCTGTCGGGTAGGCCCTTCTTTTGTTATACAGTATGTTGCTCTGTAACCGTCTAGGACATCTAGGTCAGGGGTTTGGTATTTGGCTTGTATTTCAGTATGATAATGTATTTCGTACTGAGGATCTATTATTTTTAATTAAGAAAATCTGATGTATTTTCTTTGTATTTATTAAGGAATGGTATTTTGAGAATATAGAGATAATGACTAACGATTTTACTTGTGGGAAGAAGTTATCGAAAGGCTTACAGTGATGGGATATTCATCATTGTGCCGGTCATGTGCCTAGAAAATGGGTCGTGACATATATATATTATATATTATGTACACACACATTTACGTGACACAACGTCAAAGGAAGAAAGAAAGATAACAAAAATAAAAGGATGCATACTAACATTTTTATTGTTTCATCGAGGTCCCTAAGTGATTATTTTCCTTTTATCCCTTTCCTGATCTAAGACCATATTTAGGTTCCTCTATATTCATAGGTGGCAAAAATATTTTTTAAAAAATTAAAACAGTCTCTAAAAACTTTTCATTTATTTTCAGTTTAATCCCTATATGCTATTTAGGCGTTTCTTCTCATGTTTTTGATTCCATGCTCATCCTTCTAATTGAAGGAGTCCATTAGTGGAGTTGCTATAAAATTTCCATCTGTGAAATCAACCCACTTTGTACAAAAATTTAGAAAACAATAACTCTTATAAGATTCAATTCATCATAAACTAAAACCAGTACAACTAAGTGAGAAGAGGAAATGGAATATGCTTACTGATAGTATATATGTATATATAGTATACACAACACATGCCTTCATATAACCACGCGTATGCGTTCATCTATAGACACATGATCTTCCTTAGAGAGAGATATATATATATATATATATATAGCATATAGAAGCATATATAATGGAAAAGTATACCCCCAACACAGAATAGCTACTCTATCTTAATTCCTCTGCTTCCTTTGTTCACTGTTCTGTTCGTTGTGCCCTCTGTTTTCTTTCTTCCTATTCTCTCTGCTTCTGTACTCACGTCTCCACTCTTGCTGTATGCTCCCCTCAGTATTTACTCTCAGACTCTCAGTGCTTTTCCGTACGTCTCCTCTGGTCGTTGTTTTGTTTGTGCTCTGTTTTGTCTTTTCTTTGAACCTCCCCTCCTCCTCCGTGCTCTGATCCTATTTATCATGGGCTGCCCTCATGCATCGAAGCATAGTGGATGGCTATCTCTCCCTCAACTTCCGGCGCACTCGCACGTTTGTTTCAAGATTCGATATCCGTGAAGCTAGGGAGCAATTCCACAATATGCGTTTGTTATCTCATCCTGATGATATTTTTAAACTACTTTACTGATTATCCTTTACATACACATTCTTTATTATATTTTTAAACTCCCTTTGCAGATATATATTTTTTATTATTATATATATTTTTTGATTTTTTATTTTATCTTAAAGGAAAATTAAGTGTTCACAATATAAGTTATGTATTTTAAATCTCATTTGTTTTCACTTAATCAAGATCTTAATCTTATTTATTCAGACTCTAAATCATTTAATATTCGATAATGCATTAAGTAAATTTGTCTCCATTAAAAAATACATATAAGGATGATAAAAAAAGAAGAAAAAAAAGAGTACACATAAGAAAAAAAATTGTGTACCTCTTTTCGCTGGATATATGTTCCATTAAATGTTAAAGCAAAACGTGACATAAAGTCAACGAGAATTAATATTTCAGGTTCTAAAATTTCTCCTGTTGTACATTCATTTACCCTTGATGACAAAGGGAAATCGAGTGGCACCATCATGTACAATAAAACATGATCATGTATCCTTTTTTTTATTATTATTATTAATATTATCTTTCTTTTCGTCTTGCATCATATCTCAATTCTCAACCCAACGATTCCCATCATTAAACACGACATATCTCTACGATGCGATTGTAACTTACACCACAATACGGAAAAGAGTCGCTTTTTTTTTTTTTATATACATTAATTTAAACTATAATTAATATTTATTTTTCAAAAGTATCATTTAACTTCTTTAATTTTTTATGTACAATAATTGTTTATATTTTTTACTTTTTTATTGATAAAAACATCTTTTCAACAAAATACATTTTTTAAATAAAATTAATTAATTGTTTAATTATTTATACTTTCATATTTAGAATGAAACTTTAGAAAGATATTAAAACTTGACATCATACTTATGCATTATTTTAACGAGACATTTTATTACAGGCGTAACAAACAAAAAGAGACAACGTGAAATAAGGTTTTAGAAAACTAAAGAAGAAAATATCATTTTCATACTTTAAAACACATTTTGTATAAAAAATTAATTTTATTAACACGGAGCAAATAGTATGAGACTTTTTAGCAATATCATCAAATGTCAGAGAAATTAGAAAATGTTTTTAACAAAAGAAAAATAGAGTGTAACTTAGTCAAATTAAATAATCCGAACATAATCTCTTGAGGATAAAAGGTTCAATTCTTTTCATGTTCCGTACTCACTACCCTTTTCCCAAACTCAGAGGAAATAGATTTCTTTATATGCTTAAAAAGTATTAAAGACTCTTACTTTAACGTAAATTGTTGGATACGTTATATTTAATATTTTATGTTTTTCTTGTATTTTTTTAAATTTTACTTATTATCTGATTTTAATTAACAATTGTCAAATTGATTAACGTTCAATACAATTTTAAAAATATAAAAAAATATAATAAAAATATAAATCATTAGATACATGTATAACAATGCACATCAGAGTAAAAACTCCTATACTTGATTAACGTTCAATACAATTTTAAAAATATAAAAAATATAATAAAAATATGAATCATTAGATACATGTACATGCACATCAGAGTAAAAACTTCCTATGCTTCATAAGCATAGGAAGAAATTCGTTTTCCCAAAAAGAGGGGCGAGTGTTAGAGATGTGGAGAGAAAATAAGGACAAAATTGTCATTACATAACTCTTTTGATGCAGCAATATCTAGTTAAATTGAAATGTTGATAAGATTTCATTGAATGTCACGTCAACATATATCTAATGGTACATTAACAACAAATTAGGAGCAAGGATCTTATTACAAGTTTTACAAAATGTAGGGACTAAGTTACTGGAAAATAAACTACAGGGACTAAATTACATATTTGGTAAAATTATAGAGACTAAATGTATATTTTTTCCAAAAAATAATGATAATATAATCTACTCTATTAAAAAATATAAAAGCGGCTAGCTATTGAACACAATATAGGCTTTCCTGTGGGTGAAGAAAAAAAAGGAAAAGAAAGAAAAAAGCTGATAGGTTGTTAGCTAAGAACCAGAGAGTGTTGGCCATCCATTATCCATGTTGGACCTAAAATCTGCAAAAAGAGAATGAATTTTGTCCACAGAAAAGCAAGATGAAGGTTTCTTGCTCAAAACTGCCAATGAAGGGACATGACACTGATTTGAGATAAATCTAAACATGAATGAGGAACAAGACATTCCAGATAAGAACTCTTAAGTGACTATCATAATCTTATCCCCTTTCTTATTTTGAATTGTTATCAGCATATCAATAATGTTAGGTCAAATAATTAAGCGTAACCTATTTCGCCCACCACCAGCCTGGATCTGATGATGCTATCTAGGACCACCACACACCCTTTCCTTCCTCTGCTTCCTTTTCTTTTTCCCTGTTAACTTCCTAATTAATTACTATGTTTCTGACACTGTACGCTGTTTCTGCCGTTCAACGTTGTTGCTTTCTCCTTCCTTTGGGTCATTGAGATGTCCAAGATTTCGTTGATAATAGATGCGTGGATTAGAGAAGCCGAGGAGGCTTCACGATGGGTCGAAGACTTGGAGAGCAGAACAAAGCACGAGAATTTCGCACACTCTAATGTCGTGGACTATGCTCGATCCAAGTTATTCGAGCTTGGAATGAGAATGGATCGCCTTGAATCCCTATTACTCAACCCACCAGCTAAACCCGTCTTGTATATTTCTTTCTCCAAGTCTTCTTTTGTTCTTTATTCTTGATTCTGCTTTAATTTTGTGATTCTGCAATATTCTCAGTTTTCTCCTTTCCAAAGTGGCGATACCCAAGTGTGTTTCGCAGCAATTTTTTTTTTTTCTTGTCACTCTACCCTGGATTTGCTTTTATGTTCTTATTGTTAACAGTCTCATTGAGTGGATTTACAATAGAAATAGGGAAGAGAGATTTGGTTGCTTAAGTAATCCATATTTACAGTGAATTTTCAGGACAGACGAAGATCTGGAATTTCGATGGGGAATGCTTAAAGATATACAGATGAGAACAAGAGCATTGGCTTGTAGTCTCTATGCAGTACCATCGCCAAACAGGTGAAACTTGCTATTCATGACCCTCCCTTTCTTCTTCATTAAAGCTAAAGATGAGACAGTTTCAATTCAAGCACAGTGCTTCCACATGGTCAATTCTTACCTAATCCCATCTTGACAATACCGTAACTCGCAAACTTAGTATCCTGAACATCTTGAAATAAGGTAATACAATGATAAGCTGAGAAAGGAGATATGCTTGAGATTTTCTTTTTGGTAATACAATTTGATTGCTTTTCCCGAAAAAGAAAAAAAAAGTAAGGACAGAGACAAGTCGCCATCCACTGTAAGTCGACCAAGTAAATTAATCTTGGGATTACTCTGTCGAGTTGTTCTTATAAAAGCTGATTTGCGACATACTGTTTCCTGTTTTCTTCAATGCATGCAAGAATACTAGCTTGAATCAACAGGTTGGTCCATGTGCTACATCGACATCATTGCCTTTTGTTTTTATTTTATTTCTGGGGATTGAAAGGGTGAGAGGCAATATTTTGGGGGGAACGAGGAATTCTTTTGAACAACCTGCTTTGTGCTAAAAGAAAAAGTGGATTATGAATGATTCTACTTTCTGTGTGATCATTATCTAGTCTGTTGATATTGACAGATAGGTTCACCTTTCGGTGTTTGTACTTCTGCTTCTGTTCAGGCCGAGGAATTCTCCTGTTGCATATACCAAGGAATGCAGCATCATCACTGATTGTCACGACCAAGGTACACTTTCCTAATATCATCTAACAATACTCTTATCCATAGACATCAGTCCTTGGCTGCTCAAACATCTTTCTTTCTAGATGACATAGCAAAATGAGGCTTTAAAAATTTCTTTTGTATCTGTTTGTCTTTGACTTACCATTGCATCTGCTTAGTCTCCTATATATGTAGAATGAACTAAAGAAAGGATTAAGTATACTGGAACGTACATTGACAATCAGATATACAGTCTTCTCATAGAATCATGCTTAGCCACCATACCCTATTCTTCGCTATGATATGGATGATCTGTACTTTGCGTCCCATAAATCCTGCTTTATTTTGCAGACCTGACGAAAACCTCATCCTCCCAAGATGACTCAGAGCTGCAGAAACCTCTTCTGGTAAGATTTTCAAATCATGGAAGCTAGAGCTCTTGAAATTCCGTTAATTTTATGGGTTTAAAAGTGATCGTCTTTCTTCTTGATGGCAGTCAGATGTTGGAAGCAGAAGTCAAGAGCAGATGGTGAGTTCCTCAATACGGAAGGCTTGCATTACAATATTTTTATTGCTGGGACTGGCAGCACTTCTATTTTTTATAGTTCTCTGCACAACCATCTTATGAAGCATAGAATTGTTGAATTATCGTATCATTTCCTGATATTACAATATAACCATAGCAGAACCATGATGACTCATTTCCAATATTTATATGTATGTGTGCATATATTCTTGGTTCCTGGTTTAAATTCTACTGTTCACTTGATTCTCAATATCCAAGCACATTGCAACTATTATCAGCCTGTATGGTGCACAGTACAAAGTAAAAATGAAAAAAAAATTTTGATATACAATGAAAAAGATTGAAAGAAAATTATAAATGGGTGAATAAATTTATTATTTTATCCTTTAATATAATTTTCTCATTTTACTTAAAAAACTCCCAATTTATTCAAAATTTTTTTTGTTTATTCAAATTTTATTTTAATTTTATCATTTACCCAAAATTTTTTTTGTTTATTCACTTAGGTCCCTAGCTAAAATTTTTCTTTTGTTTTTTGTTTGATGTAAACGCTTTTGTTACTTCATCGTGCCTAGTTTGAAAAAATATTTTATTCTTTGTTAACATCAATTCCTATAAACTTTTTAATTTATTCACTTTGGTCTCTCTCTCTCTCTCTCTCTCTCTCTCTCTCTCTCTCTCTCTCTCTCTCTCTCTCTCTCTCTCTCTCTCTCTCTCTCTCTCTCTCTCTCTCTCTCTCTCTCTCTCTCTCTCTCTCTCTCATGCATCTCTACTTCTCCCTCTCCCTCTTAGAAGCCCAATTCATTCACAGAAGTGGGCACCTCCATTACTTCATTTTCCATCACAACCAAATGGGCGAAGAACCAGAGAAGTACACAAACGTCCATCACTCTCTATCTCTCTCCAAGAAGCACACAATCAAATGAGCGAAGAACCATAGAAGCACACAACTAGACGAAAGACGATAAAATGAGGGCAACATAGTCAATTATTTCGTTTTCCATCATAGGGCGCGGTTTTCCATCGCCGGGCTCCATACAATAAAATGGGAAAATAGCTCAGCAATAGAATCTCGCCTTTCCTCTGTTTGTGGCCAACCAAACACTGAAAGAAACACTATAGATGAGAATTCCTTTCTCCATTATGCCAGGGAGGGTGAACCAAACATAATGTATAAGGTTGTTAAATAGTCAAGATTAAGTTGGGCTATATATGAATCGTAGGCTGAAATCCTAGTCTAATCTGGCCCATTAATGGTCCTGGCCTTAGTTGCTTTGTATAAGAAAAACTAGCTATTGAAATTGTGAAACTTCACAAAATTAAATTGAACTTCTAAAAGAGTAGATTAAACCTTAAAATGGGTTATTTTTTCTTTTTTTAAAATTTATTTTTAGTTACTTCAAAAATTTAGATTAAACTTTTATTTGAAAAAAATAGACCTTAAAAAAATTTAAAAAGCTCAACAAAACAAATCTACTTAACCTACCTAAATTTGAAACGACTCTGGTGTTTGTCTTACAAGGACAAGTATAGTGTTTGTTTTTATTTGTATTGTTGGATTTCATATCCAACAGTCCAAATTTCAAGTGATAGTTTTATTTAAAAATAAATAAAATTTGAATTGTTGAATTTAAAATCTAATGATTCAGATAATGACAAATACTAAATTCGTTTTCACCTAAATCTTAAGACAAATACTAAATTCGTTTTCACCTAAATCTTAAGAAGTTTGGTAGAACAAACTAAAAGCCTTTGTCTAAAATAAATTATTAAATTATTACCCTAGCCAACTCCCATTGTTGGGATTAGAGTGGACTAACCCAATGAGTCACACTCATTTTAACCGTCTTGGTTAACAATTTTTGAACATTTGGTGATATTTTTTTGGATAAAAAAAAAGAGGAGAAATTTCTTTATGTTCACATTCTAAGAATTCACACTTGATGTTGTTACCTTATCCCATTGAAATTGTATGTGTCAAATGAAAATAATATAACAAGGATTGTGTAAGCGTAAACTAGTGTGGATTATTTTTGTGTTGAGATCATAATTCATAAATATCAAAGTATAGCCTGTATATATGTTAATGTATAGTCTGAACATAGCATGTGTATAGTCTGAGCAATTTGACTTGGTTGTCTTGAGGATTGACTTAGACATACGGTGGAGTGATTTTAAAAGAGAATGAAGAAGTTATATTTGTGTAATTTAGCCTATAAATACTTGTTTGCTTAGAGTAATAAGATAGAACATTGTATTATTATATTGTTCTCAATTACAATAAACATCAATGCGTTCATTTTACAGGAAGCGAGAGCCGAGAAGAGCAAATAAGTAACTGTTGGGCTTAGATAGTCTTTTTTATCTCAGAGGCATGCAATGTTCATATCTTTTCTAAAACAGTTCAATTTTGTCCCTGTGCCATTTTATCCATCCAAATTTTAATGACCAAAGTTTGTCAATTTAATGTTATTTATTTACCTCTCACATCCAGATTTGATGTCTAAGTTTGCAAAATATTAAATTTTAGATGAGATATGACAGTGTAGCGACATGGGATTGTTTTACAAATCTAGAGAGTAATAGCATATATTTTTTAATTATATGAATTAATTTAAAACTTCTAAAGCAATTTTAAGATTAAAAAAATATAAACTTAGTTGTTAAAATTAAATACACGTCAGAAAAGACAGACTTAAATTACATGGAGTAGTAATTAAGTTTTTTTTTCTGTAAAGTAAGGTGAAGTTTTGTAAATAGTTTGGATGTAATAATTCATCAGTACTATTTTATATTGTTTTAGAGCCTTTTCGTCAATGCTATTCAAAATTACATCTTAATAGATTAATAAAATAAAATATAAAAAATATTTTACATATAAGATAATAAGTATGGACATTTATAAGTTCCATTTTGTTCATTTTGACTCAAACTTCAACTAAACCTAATCAATCGGTTTAGAAAAAATGAGGATCTATTTGGTTTTTAATTTGAACGAATGGGTTCAATTTTGACCTTTTGGACTATTTTGGAAAAACAGAAATTAAAAGAGAAAAAAATTGTGTAAAATTAACAAATTTTGGAGCTTAAAATTTTCAAATATATATTTTTTCAATTTCATTAAAACCTACTATGTTAATTTAAATCGTTAATTTTTTATTATATTATATATATTATTATAAAATTTTAATATTATATATATATATACACACACACAAAACTGTTTTGTCATATTTGAAAAATCAATTTAGTCTTCATTTGTCTAGTTTTTTTGTTAATTCCATTTATTTTAGATGGATTTGATTCAGTTTTAAACATATGTATTTATAAAAAAAAGGAAATAGTTAAATGATTTTCTATTAGTTCATTTTATTCTTTATATAATATAATAAAACAGTTATAAAATTTATTTTTATTGAAAAAATAAAAATAAATTAAAGAGAAAATTAAGATGCAATTTAGTGTATGTTAAATTATTAGTATCTTTATTATTATATATAACTTAAACAATTTTTAGTCCATAAATTTTAAAGGATAATGCTATCAGGAGGTCGATTTCTATAAAAGTCAATTCTTCTTTCACACCGTATTAATTTTAAATTTAAAATGTTTTTTTTAAAATTTTAGGAACTGAGCCCCAAAAAAAACTGAGTGCTCCCCATATTCAAACCCAACTTAAAAATTGTGTGTTGATATATAGGCTGATAAAATAAAATATGATTTGAATAAAAAGTACTGAACATTTAAAAATAATAATAAAAAACTGATGCATAACTTCAATGCATGCCACGTGACTAGTATTATATGTACTTTTTTGAAATCAAATTATGTAGTTAAAACTTAAAAAGCAGTTGGAAGGGGTAGCGTGTAAGGCGTTGCTTTTTTTGAGAACTATATAGAAAGGGAAAGGAGGAGGAAATAGTAGAGAGAGACGAAGCAGTACAGAGGTTTCAACTTTCAAGTTTCAACCATCTAATCTGAGTCCGTATTTGGTGTTCCAAATTACAACAATGAAGATTGAGGCTGTGACTAGCTCTACCATTCAAGGCTTCGTGGATGACACCAAGGCATTCGATAAATTCGTCAGAGACTGGCTTGTGGTGCTCGACGTAGACAAGGACGGAGTGCTTTCGCGCGACGAAGTTCGTGTCGGATTCGGGAAGCTATTGCCGTTAGGCTACGAACCGCGCGCGAAGGAAGAGATCGACGGCCTCTGCGCATTGGTGTTCGAGAGGTTCGATCAGGATCGGAAGGGATCGCTGGATGAGAAGAAGTTCAAGAGCTTCATCGCTGAGATCATGAACGCCCTTGCCCGCGGCATTGGTGAGTCTCCCCTCATTGTCGTTCTTGATAAAGGTAGCTTCCTTTCCGACGCTGTTCAACACGAATTGGCTACGCGACCGTTGCCTTCATGATCCTGTCTTTCTTTAATTTTGTTTTCACTTTGATTTTCGATCTGGCATTTTTTTTTTTTCAATTTTAAGATTTGAATTGTTCCTTTGTTTGTGTTGTTGATCTACTTGCTTACAACTGAAGGAATTCATTTTCTTTGGAGGCAAATTAAAAGAAGAAAAGAAAATTAATGGAGATTTACATATCTTTTTCCATTGACTAACCAAATCCAGATCTGGACATCGTAATTTTATCAAGACTGCAAAAAAAAAAGACATAGATTTTATTTTTATTATTAAATTCTTCAATTAGAAATTGTAAGTGTTTATGTAAAAATGGCTGTATTTTTTTCACAATTTATGAATTTAGCATCACTTGTTTTGTTACTTTAAGACTTTTTTGACACATTTATTTTTTTTAATAAAAAGTCTAAGATTAAAAATATAAGACATTGAATCTAAGTCTCGTCAAGAAATAAAAAAGTATCATAGACAAAATGAAAAACTCTGGTATATTGGATTTGAGTTAGTGATCTTCGTTCCGTACTCCTTAATTTAGCTAACTTTCAAATTACTGGATGACTTTTTTTTTTTGTTTGGGGGGGGGGGGGGGGGGGGAAGGGGGGTACAAAAGTGGATGACTTAATTTGTTTGTATTTTTGTGTAACTAGACATTTTCTATTGTGAAATAAGACCATGTTTCTACTTTGGAGTTCTAGTATGTACGTAAAAGAACCATGCAAGGATGCACTTGACATTGTCAATTTTGTGAGGGGTTTACGGCCAATCAGTACGAATTAATAGTTTCTTTTTTGGACAAAAATCCTCAAATTCATGCCAAAATTTGTATAAAATGATCATCATCATCATCATCTTGGCAATTTAAGGGTAAATTATACTAATATCCATGCTTAAATTACATAATCCTTCTCTATGTTTTGAAAAATTAATCTCTTGAAATCAAATTGTATTATGTTAGTGTGAAATGCTATCGGCAAGTATACTGAGTTAACAAGTAATATAGAAAATGAGTTGAGTGTCGATCTCATGAGGATTATAGTAGTCAAGTATCAATTTCGCTATTTCTACACTATCTAGACGATCGAATTTTAATGTGATTAAATTAAACTAGCCTAAATTAATTTTCTAAAATAAACTAAATTACTACTGATTAACGAAAAGTCATAAAATTAAACTAAGGAAAGTATGCAAATTATCAAAGCGTTAGGGATCTGATTTCATTAACCTATCCAACTATGAATGAGTTTCCATTTTAATCTAAGTTTTTAATTTCTATATTGATGGTAGAATTCTCAATTTTAATTAAAACCCAATTCTTTGGCGAATCAATACCTTGAACCTAATCAAATTCTCTAATTCCTTAGACCAACCAAATTAGGCACAGGCAATAAGTATAAGTGAATTCTATCAAAACCACACAAGTAATCTGTCTATTCCTATATCAAATCTACTTATGGCAATTAAGTCAATAGGCATATTTAATACATGAATTTTTCAATTCTCTATATGAATCTTAAATCAATTTTCAAGTGATTAGTTTGAAAAAGCAACAGGCACAAAAATAATTACTCAACAAGAGAATTAAATAAACTCAGATTAATTGAAAAACTCAATTCATAATATTCAAGAGAAGCTACATATTCCCCCTAACAAAGGGATTTAACTACTCATGATACATAAAACATCAACAATAATAATAATTGCATAGAATAAGATGATAAACAATAAGGCAAAGCAATTCTAGCAAGTTTCGAATTTCGAAAGATAATAATCCATTTTCTTAGACCCTTGAAGTGTGTATGTGAGTAGCTAACAACATTCTCATGCAAATATTTAAAATCAATTCTATATTTATTAAACTATATAATCAAACCTCCACTTTAGAACTTAATATGCTTAATCTTATATCCTCCCTCCACTAATATAAGCAACATAAAAATAAAGATCAATAGGTCTTTATCCGTTTGTAATGGGGCCAATGGTTAAGGTAAAAGAAAACAGTGATAATGGCTATACAAAGTACAAGAGAATAAGTAATACATAGTGTAAAGCATAACTCTCCTCCTTCTCTACTTTTTACTTCAACTTTCCTTCTTTTTCCTTTTTCTATTTTTCTTCTTTTTTTTTCAATGTGTAATATCCCAATAATTTATATGAATATTTAAAATCTATTTTGAAGTTTATTAGTGTCACATCCCAAATTTGGGCATGTGAGTAACTTCGTAAACTCAAGAGTATACCTCTATGGTATCCCATAAAATCTCTGATTAATACTAATGCATAACATAATTTTTCAAGAAAGATATTTATACATATAAAAGTTCAACATAGTGAACAGTAAACACAAACTAAATATCTTACAATATGATATTATTTTCCAAGCCTAGGTGACCTATAGAGATTACAGAGCATTCCTAAGCTTTTGGATTTATGAGCCCTCCAGATAAAAAGTATCCTCGAGGAATACTAATTCTCCTGCGGATTTTCTTCGTTGACATTCACTGTATCTAAAAAAAAATGTTCATAAAGAGTGTGAGTTCATCAAAACTCAGTGACTAAATAACTGTGCAATAATAAATATATCATAAGTACAAATACCAGAATCATAATCACAATAACAACAGTTATTTTAATATTCAGGGTTTCTATACCTCTGTATTTTATGTTCAAGAATTCAGTCTCCACTTATAATCAATATTACATGCATTGGTATATCATAAAGAGTGTGAGTTCATCAAAACTCAGTGACTAAATGACTGTGCAATAATAAATATATCATAAGTACAAATACCAAAATCATAATCACAATAACAACAGTTATTTTAATATTCGGGGTTTCTATACCTCTGTATTTTATGTTCAAGAATTCAGTCTCCACTTATAATCAATCATTACATGCATTGGTATCTTGGGAAATAAAGCCCTCAACCATTCCATGTGTAAAATTTCATGCATTGGTATCTTGGCTCAAGCCCTCAACCATTCCATGTGTATTATATACTCAATTCATAATAATCTTAAATCAACAATAAATTTCATTATCTAGCAATCATCAATAAATATAGAATCTAATTGCGATATGAGATGGAATTTATATTGTACTTGGAATAAAAGTAAATAAAGTCGGTTAGCAAGGTCATCCACTCACTTAGATTCCGTATCCCAGTCACTTTTTCGAGTTGCTACAAAGAAGAGTACGTAGCTGGATTTCAGGTTCTGCTACGGAGATTTTCATAAGGATCAGATATAGAGAGTCAGGGTTGCTTTTATACCAAAATACTATTTATACGTATAATCACTATTCATACGTACAATCACTATTTATATGTATGGATACTATTCATACGTATGGGTATGTTCATACCAGAAATAGAGAATACAATCTGTAAAAGAGTACACCAGGTAAGTTTTCAGGAAAGAGTGGAGAGTCCCAATGGACACACTTAAGAACCATGTCTTTCCTTAGCCAGAACTTTCCTAGACATGTATTCTTCACAGTTTACATTCTATTTCGGTAATCAGAGAATCAAAACAACATATAGGTAGCTAAGGACAGTTTTTCTGATGTGGAAGATCAGCCAAAGCCGCAACCACAGAGCATACTTAAGAAAATAACTTTTAAAATATGAATGGCATAGAAAAGGGGCATAGTATTCTTACCTTGGATCTAGGCTAAGGAAGAAAGACCTAGAATCTCAGAGCCCTAACGCCGAAGCAAGAGAAGTTTTGAGGAGAGGAGAGAAGAAAAACTGAAGGTGTGAGTTGAAATGGAAGGGCTTATTTATAGGAGAAGTTATGGTACTTTTTGCTACTATTCCATCTACCGTTCTCCTTTACTATTTCATCTACCAGTTTCACTTACCAGTTTTCATCTACCAGTCTCACTTACCAGTTTTCATCTACCAGTCTCACTTACCAGTTTTCATCTATCAGTCTCACTTTCAACTATTCATTCTAGATTCCACTTTTGAACTGTATTTTTACTTAATGGGATTAATTCCATATCGTATCATCCATTATATCCCACAATTTATAGAATCTATAAATAAAATTTGTATCTTCAACAATATGCACAAACGACTATACAAAAATTAAACCGATAAGGGATTTATTTTCTCCAAAATAAATTTATCGTAATTCTTGAATACTTATAAAAAAAATGGGTATTACAATTAGAAAATTTAATTACGTAGAAAATATTATTTTTGAATTAGTGAGGGAAATTTGGGAATAGAAATTCAAAATTTTAATTTGAAAAATTTTTACAAATTCTCAAGGACTAAAGTGAAAAGAAAAGAAAATATGGAGTACTTTTGAGAAATGACCAAATAGGAACCTGAGAGGAAGAATAAAGCTTATGAGAATGAATTATGAGTCCGGTACCGAAAAGATGATGGATTCGATGTTAAAGTGGTATTTGATACATCGAGAGGGATTAAAGTGAACAAATACGGGATTTTGGAATTTTAATAAAAATGGGATGTGATGAGGTGTATTTTGTGGGAGTCTATTGGGTGCCCTAAGTATAATCAAACTTTTTTAATTCCCTTGCAAGTCCTAGGTAAGATGGTTGCCAAAGGGACTAAATTGAAAAGAAAATGAGTGGGGCCCACACATACACACTTAAACATTCATCATTCTCTCTTATTCATTTTTCTATCTTCCTCCCGTAGCTCTCGGCCAAGGACTCCCAAGTTCTCTTCTTCACCTCCATCCATGCCAAATGCTTAAGGAAGGAAGCCTTGGAAGCTAGGAAGATTGATAAGTAGATGTTCTTTTTTTTTTTTTCCTTCCTCCTCTTACAAGAATAAATCCTAGGTTATCATTTTGGGAAATCTTTGTATATTGTTTCTATGGATGAATTTAAGTAAAGATATTAGTTTAAAATATTTCTACATGTTGGATAATAATTGTGGAACAAGAAATTCGAATAAAATTAGGAGAAATTCAATAATTAGGAAATTTGAAGAAAGTTAGGGCTCTTAATCAAAATTTGAGATTAGAGCTTGGATTGTTGCTAAAAATTGGGGATTTTGGTGTTAAAACACTCCTTACACATTAAGGATGAAAACCCATGGAAGAAATCAAAAGAAATATTGTTTTAGATGTGATTTAGGATTTTTGGATGAAGAACACGAAGAACGTCACTGTTCATTCTGGAAATTTTCTATAAAATTTCTAGAAAATACTGTTCACCGAGAAAATTTTTCCAGATTTTCTCGTTACTGTAGCATTGACTTAGTCAACGACACTGTAGCTGCGTTGAACGTTACTGTAGCATGTTCATAACTCTTTCATCCAGACTCCATTTTGAGTGAAATTTATATCGTTGAAAAGCTCTTTGAGTCTAGTTTCCAATGGTATAAGTTCCATCTGGATATTCATTGCCAGTTAGTAGTTATGATTTGAGAAGTGAATGAAGGTCGGGAATAGTGGTAGGAAATTCCTCTATTTCGTAGCCCTGATGGTTTTTATCTAGTTACAATAGGAATGATTAAGGCACAAGGTGGGAGTGCCGAGAGCATGAAATCTAGGTGAGTGGGTTAATACTTACTATGATTAAATATCTTTGTTATTAACTTTTTGCATCATAGTGAAAATATGTTGTATAGCCGAGTTTGAAGAGGATAATGTGAGACGATGAGGCATAAACAATTATGGAACTTGCCTGGTGATGTATATAATTATATTTTCTTATTTTCTCATGAATAGAGGTTATATGATGGATTGTCAATGGCATGTGAACTGAGTTGAAATGTGTCATACTCTGATTGTTGAGTTCATTCATATACGGATAGTTGAAGTATGTTATTGTTGAATAATTGTTCTATATTATGGGTTATTATGTTGTATACATGCTATGTTGCTGGAACCATATTGATTATGTTGTGACTTAAATTGTAAATGACTGAGTTGTGTATGTGGCTCATCTTTATGATTGAGAATGCTCTTAGATGTGATTGTGATTGTGATTGACTAGAAAGGAAAGGCATGGCGATGCACCACATGGAGAAATCTATGTGAAGCTATAAGGGTGGAGAATATAAATGGAGCGCTAAGGGTGGATGCGGTAGGGGCCGCGGGCAACTATCCAGAGGTACCCTAGACGACCCGGTTGGTACAGGAAATGTGTGAAATTGATTTCACTTTTTGTTGTTGTGAATTATTTGAATTATGTTGAAATGTATTTGATTTACTTGGATATTGTTGTGAAGTATTATGAATTATATTATATTATATTATGATCGATTACGTATGATTGCTACATGTTATCATTATGATGCATGGTATTTTTTTTTTATCATAGTGTTGTGTTGTCTACTCACTGGGCACGTGGTTTGCTCATACCCCTCTTATTAATATTTTTTTCAGAGTTGACAGTTGAAGGTAAATATCTATACAAAGAGTTATGGATCCTTAGCCCATGATTACCTTTTCATTTGTTCAGGGTAAATGTATAATGTTTAGGTCTTATTCTAAGTTGTATAAATCTAGAAAATCTCTGTAATCGGGTAGGTTCATTCAGTGATATAATGTGAATGACTGTAGTGTGTATAGAGAAATCGGTTTAGCCGTATTTTCTTATCTTTTGTAAAAAAAACAAAATAATATTTCTTTTATTTTAAATTCTTAAATTATGTAATTTAAATTAGTTGTATTTAAAAGAATGGTATGATGCTTGTCACATCCCAAAATTTACATGTGAGATAAACATAAAATACCTAAGGTGTACCTCTGTGGTACCCCTTAATCTCTATGAATATTCTTAATATCCATAACTATGTGAATCATAAATGTTTCAAGAAAGATATTTTGTATACATATTCAGAAAATGTTCAACATTCATACACTATACAGTACTATACAACCTCCTAAGTCTAGGTGACCTACTAGATTACAGAGCATTTACTAATCCTTACCAAATCTATATTTATTTGTTTACCAGACAAAAGTGGAGTATATCCTTAAAGGCTATAAATTCTCCTCCTCAACCACTGTATCTGAAAATATAATCATAGAGAGTGTGAGTTAATCAAAACTCAATGAGTAAATAACTGTACATGAAAATATCACAAGCACAAATACCGCATTTACTAATACAATCAATCTATCATTTATTTTAAATAATTATATTATTACATTTGTCTGAATTTGCGTATGATTTCTTGGGTGATCAATCCCTCAATCACTTTGCATTATGTGCCATAAATACTTGCACCTAGTGACTTGGGAATTTAACCCTCAAACTCTTTGTGCATAGGTTTTCACAGTTATACACTGAGTAGTATGAGACTCTAACCCTTTCAAACTCGTGCATAGATTTTCACAGTTATACACCGAGTAGTATGGGACTCTAATCCTTTCAAACTCGTGCATAGATTTTCACAGTTATACACCGAGTAGTATGGGACTCTAACCCTTTCAAATTCATGTATTAGATCACATAGATCTTTTGCTCATCAATAAAATAGTGAGAATTTATCACAATACAATTACTATGAAATAAATTAATTTACACATACTTTTATTCCTTTGAATTTCTATCATCAATCATAGCAATCATCATATATTGTCAATTGAAAGATTGATTGTTTAACATTTCAATAATATTATAAATGAGACTTATATTGTACTTTGTCTAATAATATCAAATTAGTCTAGTAAGGTCATTCACTTACAAAATGTTCCAATTTATTCAAGGAACTACCACATCTAGTTATTTAGTCAACTAGAGAAATCAATTCACAAAGTTAATAAAATAAGTCCCAATGATATTGTAATTTTTCTCAACTTGAACATACACTGGTAATCTTCTCAATTTCACAAATGATGCAAATGTGATTTATATTATTCTTTGACTAATTTAGTAAATTAATTTTGCAAGGTTGCCTACTCACCTGGATTCCACTGTAATACCCAAGAAAAATAAAATATAAATATTTGTTTACAAACTACTGTTACTATTTCAGTATACGGTACTATTCACCTGTATAATACTATTTACGTATATGATACTGTTCATTTATACAATCGAAATGTCAAGTACTAGATGTTGTTTGGTCATAAGAGAAAACTAGAAAGAAGTTCGTAGGAGAAACTGACGTTTTATGTGTGAAAATACCCTTAGGGACTAAAGTGAAAGGACTGAATTGAAAAGAAACTTAAAGGTTTAAGGTGAAAGGATATTTTTCCCTTTTAAGTTTCCAATAGTAATAACAGAAAAATTTTCCATCGTACGCGTGAGGTATACAGTAACTGCATTATTAGAAATGTCATTTTCATGAATAGTAAATTGAATATTTTATTAGCGTATAGTATCAAATAGTACCCTTGACTTTTGCTATAAATAGGCCCTTCCATTTCACTTCTAAACTCACACCTTCAACTTCTCTTCTTCTCTCCTTAAGTTTCTCTTACTCCAAAGCTAGGCATCTGAGATTTTGGGCCTTTCCTTTTCAGGTTAGGTAAGGATACTATGCCCTTTCTATGTCTTTCAAATTTTAGAAGTTAATTTCTTAAGTATGCTCTGTGGTTGCTGCCTTGGCTGATCTTCCACATCAGAAAAACTGTCCTTAGCTGTTTATATGTTATTTTGATTCTCTGATTACCGAAATAGAATGTAAACTGTGAAGAATACATGTCTAGGAAAGTTCTGGCTAAGGAAAGACCTGGTTTTTAAGTGTGTCCAGTGTGACCCTCCACTCTTTCCTGGGAACTTACCTGGTGTACTCTTTTACAGATTGTATTCTCTATTTCTGGTATGAATAGTGATCGTACGTATGAATAGTGACCGTACGTATGAATAGTGACCGTACGTATGAATAGTGACCGTACGTATGAATAGTGACCGTATATATGAACAGTAACCGTACATATGAACAGTATCTGTACGAAAATAATCCTGACGTATTTTCTCTAATCTTTCATGAAAATCTCCGTAGCAGAACACCGAAATTCACCTGAGAACTCTTGTCTGTAATGACTTAGAGAAGCGATGTTCGTACGGAATCCAGGTGAGTGAAACGACCCCGTTTTAATAGAGTTTTAACATTACTGGTGATAAAAAGTATGTCGTAGGACACTCCCAAGATTCATAGGGGGAAATTGGATTCAGAATGACGAATCTAAATGAGATAATTAATCCATAAGTATGGATAAAATGAAATAAGTATCTTATGATGATGTGAAGTTTGAATGTTTTCAAAAATGGATTAATTGTTATCTTGATATGTGGTTTATAAATTCATAATATAGTAATATACTATACCTGTTATATGGATGAATATTATATTGAGCTTCTGATTATGATATGAAATGCTATTGATTGTGATTGAGCGGGACAGTACCCCCTCTCACGGCAAGGCGGAAAACCCGGTTGACAGGGTGTCTTGACCAATGAGTGTGGAGACAACGATTCCCTCAGTAGGGATATAGCCCGAATTGGTGATAAATCCGTGAGGCGCCCTAGCTAAGAGGATGAGGTTGTGCGTCATGGCAGAAATATACATAATTGGTGAGCCGGCCTGTGTGCGCTCTCCGGGATATATTGCCATTGACGAGTACTAGTAACGTTTGTTGAATTGGATGAATTTTTATCTTGTATGTAAGAGGATGATGTTGTGCGTCATGGCAGAAATATACATAATTGGTGAGCCGGCCTGTGTGCGCTCTCCGGGATATATTGCCATTGACGAGTACTAGTAACGTTTGTTGAATTGGATAAATTTTTATCTTCTGTCTATTGGTTGAGTATGAGCATTTGGATATGCTTGCATGACTGGTAATGTATTTGAATTTTATTAATCCGAGGCCGATTCGCTCATTGAGTTTAAAAGCTCACATTGTTTGTACAACCTTTTTGTTCAGATCAGGTTGCCATCGAAGAATATCTGCTAGAGGAGTAGATCACTTTGGACCTTCCCGTTGTCGGGTAGACCTCTCTTCTGTTATAGATTATGTTGCTCTGTAATCGTCTAGGACATCTAGTTCAGGGGTTCGACATTTGGCTTGTATGTCAGTATAATAATGTATTTTAAATTGATAATCTATGATTACATGCAAATCATCTCTATGATTTTCAGATAAGAAAATTTGATATATTTATTGGAAGGCTTACAGTGATGAGAGATTCATCATTGTGCCGGTCATGTGCCCAGAAAATGGGTCGTGACAAAGTTGGTATCAGAGCAATGGTTGTTAGGTCTCCTAGTGATTACAGAGCAAGGTAACCTTAGTGGGACCTCCTCTATCGTTGTGAACCCGGGCACAATTATAGAGAGACGACTCTACTGAAGGTCCTGTAGGATGTTTCCATTTCCTTTCCCTCCGAGACTTATCTCTTCTTAGGAATTATGTTCTCAGTTTTAGTTTTAGACAGATGTGGCCACACTTTTGAACTTAGTAAAGGAAAGGTTATTACTTGTTTTGATTCCGTTGTTGTTGGATCAAATTTTTATATGGTAGATTTTATAAGCTGAATTCATGATTGAATTTGTGTAGCTATATTATTTTAGGGTACCAGCCAATAAAAGAAACCACTCGCATTAAAAACAAAAAAACTGAAGGATTACATTGCAAAAAAGAAGAAGTTTACTCATGCATGAGTAATCTAAAAGCGAGGTGGTCTTGGATTAGGAGGGTTGTATTGTATCATCACCCCTCGACCATTCCGTGGAGCAAGAGACATAGCAATGTCGGAGGGTAGTGTAAATTCCATTCATACAATCAACACTTCTTTGTTGTTGATTGCAGAAGCACTGGGTAGACCAATAGAAGAACCTGTCTATTCTTGAAGTCATTTCTGCATGATTGCGTTTAGTTAACTTCTCCAGGTCTCCTATCATCTTTTTTAGATTTTTCACCTCCTGCTCTAGACAGGCGATTTTGTCCTCCGAGGTATGGCCCGTGCTAGTCTCCTCAGCTTCCTCGATCTTTTTCATTTTCTTCTCCTTCTGTTTCTCTGGAGACCCCTCAAAAGGTCTTTTGCCCTTGTCTTTGCCCAGACTTAAGTTTAAGTCGAGCTCTTCTTCCTTAGCCTCTACTGTGAGATCAATGTACTTCCTTGCGGACATGATTTGAAAAAATTTAGAAATTTTTGTAAGAGTATGAGGCGAGAGGAATACTGGGGGATTGTAGGCTCGGAGATTATTACTCTTTGTGGTGTGGTAACTGAGAACGCTGAGAAGGTTTTTATAGAGAAAAAATTTGGACTAAGAGACAAAGAAGATATCTCTTCACCGCACCCCTACACGATCAACCTATGGATTTCTGCAAGCTGGAAGCCAGAAGTCTAGGGTAGGCGTGCACACCGATAGCGCGTTGCATTAATGCCAAAACCACGAAAGTCAGTATTCGGTGGATTTGCGGCCGATTTTACTCGGTTTTCCCATTTCTCCCGTTGGCATTTTTCGAAATTCAAAGAAGTTAATGATATAGCCATTAAAGATTGCCTTGGATGCTTTTATGATGAACTGAAATACATTTCTCCGTTTTATTGTGTTGTTCTTAAGAGCCTTCAGTTGAGTATAATATACATAATTGATTGAATCATGTTGTAATTACATTTATGTATGTTATTCATGCATAATGAGTGAAGGCTACGATCAAGGAGAATATGTGATGATCCTACATATACTCATAGAGATGTGAAATCAAAATGACTTGGATAGAATAAAATGTGTAGATGATGATATATCTTCATGGTTACATATACTTACATATAATGCTCTCGTGGGCAAATGAAAGGCAGTGATTTCCTTACATCATGATAATGCTTAAGGCATGTGACCGTAAGCAGTTAACTTTGTTTTAAAATATATATATTGATATACATATATTATGTGTAAGTCTAGAGTAAAGACACCGATTAGAATCTAAGATACGGCCAATATGAGGCGACCTAATCATAGAGGGACATCGTGATATAGGATTACAGAATAAAACAAGTTTAGAGGGAGAAAATCTCAGACTAAAGAGCGTAGTTAGTCAGAACTTTGCGAAAGGTCAAGATTAGCCGAAATTTTTTTTTTTTGAGGAAATTTTTGACTTATGTTAATTGCATTAAATTATATTTACTATTTACTTGCATGTCCGACATTAATTGCTGGCATTGCGACGTATGTGATCTGTAAACCTTATAGCAAGCGGCGTGTAGGTTGTGGTGGCTTTAGCTCCAGGGGCTTCGGGTTGTCTATAAATCTTGTATGCCCGTTACCCTACTCATCGCACCAAGCAAACCTACTTCTTTCATTACATACCTATTTCTCAATCTCCATTCCTTTCTCATTCGAAGTTATTTCTGAGATCCCTAGAGCAATGGCCGATAATAAGTCTTTCAACTTGAATTTTGAGACTGGCAATGTAGAGCTTGATTTAAATCTAAGTCTCGGAAACAACAAAGGGAAGAGACCTGTAGACAGGTCACCAGAAATTAAGAAGAGAAAGAGGGATGTAATAGAGTTGGAGGAGGACAGTACTGCAACATCCTCAGAAAATAAGCTTGCATTCCTGGAACGTAAGATAGAGAGCCTGGAATACAAGATAGAGGACCAGAAGCGACTAATAAGTCGTCTCTTTGAAAACCAAGAGAAACTGATAAACCGTCGTTTCGGGGAACTGGCTAATCGAGTTGATAGACATTCAATGTTTGCAACTCAAAATTTTCGTGACCAACAAGCAAGGTGTATTGACTGTATGAACGGAGTAACTTCTGCTCTTCGCCAAATTTCTCAGGCGCTTCCTCCAGAAACCCTTTCTAGGCTACAAAGATTAGCTTCCTCCTTAAGGTCTGAAGCACCTTCCTCTTCTAGACTTGGAGCACCTTTTACATTTCAAAAGCCTCCTCGTCCTTAATTTATTTTTCTTTTGTTTGTACCTAAAGCTACATTTCGTGTAAGCTTCACGTATTAAAATTATCTATGTACTAGAAATAAAATTTAAGTTAGTATCTAGATCTTCTTTGTTGAAGTGATTCATTTTACTGAAAGAACTTGAGGAATGAGAAGATATTGGACTTGTTATATTTCATACTTGATTCTAAAGCATAGTATAGTAATATCTTTTTGACTAAGCAGAGTTACTAAAATGATATTTCATTGCACTTCTGAGCTATGCTGAATAAGTATTTTATGAACCTATAGAACTATGGGTTTGCCTCAATCATTGAAGGGATGCGACTCTATATGAGTCATTCAGGTGAGAGGAATTTTCATATATATAATTATGCGTAAGAAGTATGTTATTTACTTATCATATTTTCTAGGATTGTTCTTCCTAGAGATTTATGTAATGATTTCATTTTATATAACGCCTTCAGCTGAGAGTATCGCCTTGAGGTAGAAGGATCGCCTTCGGGCAAGAGTATTGCTTATGGCCAAAATGATGCCTTCGGGTAGGGTGCTTGTATTCGTAAAAGTTATAAGCTATGTGTGTGGAAACATGTGTTCTGATATTCAATGTGAACTGGAAAGACCACGTGCCACTTTTGGGATGACACCTATTTGAGGTTTTACATAGAGACAGAGTTCGTCTCTGATTAGGTGGTTTGAGTTTGGTAAAGGTTATGAGGATGAGACACTTTATGGTACAAAAGGTTGTGGAAAAGATTAAACTGATGAGGAAGAGATTACTTGCTGTCTAGAAAAGGCAAAAGTCTTATGCAAATTATTGATAATGCGGTTTAGAGTTCACAGTCAATGGTATAATGTTCTTGTAAATCTCACCAAGGGTGTGATGAGGTTTTGGAAGAAAGAGATACAAAGAATGAGATATAGACGAAGTAATCACACTTATTTCAGTCTTGAAATGAGTTTTGAATTCGGGGGACCGAATTCTCTTAAGGGGGTGATAATGTAATACCCAAGAAAAATAAAATATAAATATTTGTTTACAAACTACTGTTACTATTTCAGTATACGGTACTATTCACCTGTATAATACTATTTACGTATATGATACTGTTCATTTATACAATCGAAATGTCAAGTACTAGATGTTGTTTGGTCATAAGAGAAAACTAGAAAGAAGTTCGTAGGAGAAACTGACGTTTTATGTGTGAAAATACCCTTAGGGACTAAAGTGAAAGGACTGAATTGAAAAGAAACTTAAAGGTTTAAGGTGAAAGGATATTTTTCCCTTTTAAGTTTCCAATAGTAATAACAGAAAAATTTTCCATCGTACGCGTGAGGTGTACAGTAACTGCATTATTAGAAATGTCATTTTCATAAATAGTAAATTGAATATTTTATTAGCGCATAGTATCAAATAGTACCCTTGACTTTTGCTATAAATAGGCCCTTCCATTTTACTTCTAAACTCACACCTTCAACTTCTCTTCTTCTCTCCTTAAGTTTCTCTTACTCCAAAGCTAGGCATCTGAGATTTTGGGCCTTTCCTTTTCAGGTTAGGTAAGGATACTATGCCCTTTCTATGTCTTTCAAATTTTAGAAGTTAATTTCTTAAGTATGCTCTGTGGTTGCTGCCTTGGCTGATCTTCCACATCAGAAAAACTGTCCTTAGCTGTTTATATGTTATTTTGATTCTCTGATTACCGAAATAGAATGTAAACTGTGAAGAATACATGTCTAGGAAAGTTCTGGCTAAGGAAAGACCTGGTTTTTAAGTGTGTTCAGTGTGACCCTCCACTCTTTCCTGGGAACTTACCTGGTGTACTCTTTTACAGATTGTATTCTCTATTTCTGGTATGAATAGTGATCGTACGTATGAATAGTGACCGTACGTATGAATAGTGACCGTATATATGAACAGTAACCGTACATATGAACATTATCTGTACGAAAACAATCCTGACGTATTTTCTCTAATCTTTCATGAAAATCTCCGTAGCAGAACACCGAAATTCACCTGAGAACTCTTGTCTGTAATGACTTAGAGAAGCGATGTTCGTACGGAATCCAGGTGAGTGAAACGACCCCGTTTTAATAGAGTTTTAACATTACCGGTGATAAAAAGTATGTCGTAGGACACTCCCAAGATTCATAGGGGGAAATTGGATTCAGAATGACGAATCTAAATGAGATAATTAATCCATAAGTATGGATAAAATGAAATAAGTATCTTATGATGATGTGAAGTTTGAATGTTTTCAAAAATGGATTAATTGTTATCTTGATATGTGGTTTATAAATTCATAATATAGTAATATACTATACCTGTTATATGGATGAATATTATATTGAGCTTCTGATTATGATATGAAATGCTATTGATTGTGATTGAGCGGGACAGTACCCCCTCTCACGGCAAGGCGGAAAACCCGGTTGACAGGGTGTCTTGACCAATGAGTGTGGAGACAACGATTCCCTCAGTAGGGATATAGCCCGGATTGGTGATAAATCCGTGAGGCGCCCTAGCTAAGAGGATGAGGTTGTGCGTCATGGCAGAAATATACATAATTGGTGAGCCGGCCTGTGTGCGCTCTCCGGGATATATTGCCATTGACGAGTACTAGTAACGTTTGTTGAATTGGATGAATTTTTATCTTGTATGTAAGAGGATGATGTTGTGCGTCATGGCAGAAATATACATAATTGGTGAGCCGGCCTGTGTGCGCTCTCCGGGATATATTGCCATTGACGAGTACTAGTAACGTTTGTTGAATTGGATAAATTTTTATCTTCTGTCTATTGGTTGAGTATGAGCCTTTGGATATGCTTGCATGACTGGTAATGTATTTGAATTTTATTAATCCGAGGCCGATTCGCTCATTGAGTTTAAAAGTTCACATTGTTTGTACAACCTTTTTGTTCAGATCAGGTTGCCATCGAAGAATATCTGCTAGAGGAGTAGATCACTTTGGACCTTCCCGTTGTCGGGTAGACCTCTCTTCTGTTATAGATTATGTTGCTCTGTAATCGTCTAGGACATCTAGTTCAGGGGTTCGACATTTGGCTTGTATGTCAGTATAATAATGTATTTTAAATTGATAATCTATGATTACATGCAAATCATCTCTATGATTTTCTGATAAGAAAATTTGATATATTTATCGGAAGGCTTACAGTGATAAGAGATTCATCATTGTGCCGGTCATGTGCCCAGAAAACGGGTCGTGACATCCACGCTCTTGGCGCTCCCACCTTTCGCCTCAACCATCCCTATTGTAACCAGGTAAAAACCATTAGGGTTACAAAATAGAGAAATTTCCTAAAAAACTTGTTAGTCAATTTGGCAAGCGCACCAATCGCACAAGTAATATAGTGATTTGAGAGTAAAAGTATCGTTCCCACGAGAACTAAGCGACTAAGTACCCAAGAAATTTAATTGAATTAGTTGGACGAAACAATTGGATTGAAGATAGCTTTAGCCAATGAATGATAAAATAAAATCAATAACCGTAAATATTTATGAGTTTTCTTTTAATAACAGTAAACAATGCAAAAACTGATGAAATAGTCTAATTAAAGCCTAGGGTCACTAATCCTTCTCCTCTATCTTAGAAATTACAAAACCCCTCTCACGTACTCGCAACGTATTCAACCATATAAGTTAATCCTAGGTTATTTTAATAACTTAAAAGAATCCTCCCGAATCTCAATTAAGTTACTCAACTCCTACGCAATTCCTTGTGTGGGCTAAGGCTAATACAACCAACCTAGCTTTGATTAAACGAGATTAACTAACATTCCTATTAGCTAACAAGTGAAAACACTTAGTAAGGTTCACGCACTCGTCCTTCCTATTCAGTGTTCTACTCTCACCTCCCTCTCCCGAGTTCGAAGACAGCAATAAGCATACATATAGATTGATCAAGTCCATATAACGCAACAATAAAATGGATAGAAAGACTTATATTAATTGAAATAAGGTTGCAAATACATGAGAGGATGTAAAATCTATTCAAGAGTCAAGTTCATAGTAACCCTAGATAGAAAATCTAGCTACTCATAGAAAAAAAACAGCAGAAAGCAGAAAAAGAGATGAAGTTGGCCATGAATCTGAGGTGGAATGATGGATTGAGCTCCCCAAGCCTTGAGAATCAGGTTCCCCTTGCTCCTCTCAGCCAAAACGGCGCCTCCCTTCAGTCTCCAACTCCAGAATACCCTAAAAATTTCATCTGAAGCCTTTTATATCAGTGCAGGATCGCGACTTACCGGTATAGCGGTAAGTCTCCACCGCTATAGCGGTACAGGACAGTAAAGAATGCTTCCAGCAATTTTGGTGCAGGACTCACCGCTATAGCGGTGAGTATCCACCGCTATAGCGGTGGTAGACAGAAAGTGGCCATCTGTTTCTTCCTCTTCAGCTTCGTCCATCTTGCCTTACGTTAGAGAGAATAAAATGATGATTAGTGACGTTCTTGGTCAAAGAATCACATGAAGAAGACTAAACTCTAAAAATTCCTAAACTAAACTAAATCAATCAAAAACAACGGAAAAGACATACAAGCAACCACAAGTATGCGATAAAAAGGATCAAGGATTCAGCACCAAATGGTACTAAATCTAGCACTTAACACTCCCCCAAACTTGCACTTTTGCTTGTTCTCAAGCAAAAACTTTCAATGAGATAAATTTTGAGAAAAATATGTGCGACTATGAATATGTGCACTAGGAGGGATAAAAATATGAAAATGTGAATTAAAGCAAACCAAGTCTCATCAAACCATTACTCAAAAGATTTAACTCAAGAGTTTGCAATCTTAAGGATTCAATAAGAAATGTTAACCAAACCACAAGAAAATTTGAAATCAAAGCTTCACCTCTTGGAATAGTTTATAAAAAATTCACAAAAATTCCAAAACTAAATTACTTCTTTGTTCTCAAAGGCATCGTTTTATTTCGATTCTCAAGGGCTTCACTGTTTTGTTCTCAAGGATATAGTTTCCTAACTTTCCTTATTTCCTTTGGAAAATTTTTTTTTTTCAATTTTCTCATTTTAGTTTAATTACAAGAGCCTATCCCTTATTGAAACTTTCAGCTATCCCCTTATTGAATCCTTTTTTCACTAGCCTCTTATTGAACTTTTTTTATATATATATATAAATATGAAAATGATCTAAAAACCATTCAAAGAGACAAAAATAAAACTCCTGATATTTTGAAGTGATAGAGGTAACACTTACAAAATATGAAAACTTAAGATTAGCAAACTCAAGAGGTAACTTTTAAAAAGAATTGCATTTGACATGGTTTGACTTGCCAAAAACTTCAAACTTTCAGATTTCAAAATTTTCAAAAATTTCCTCCTACTACACATGCATATGGACAACACAAAATTAACCAAAATTTTCTCAAAGAAGAAACCCATCAACAAATCTCTCCCCCAAACTTAAATTTGACAGTGTCCTCACTGTCCCAAATTAGCCCACAGAGGAAAAGAAGACCCAACATAAAAAACAAAATAAAACAAAACAAAATGCTATTACGAACATCCTAACTGCCATTCACCAAGATAATAAACATGCCCATAATCAGCATTTATCAATTCGACTCTAAAATAAATAATAAATAGCAGTTAAAATTTTACCAATAGCAGCACATCAAACCACAAAAAAAAATGACGAAAGCAATAAACTTGGGTTGCCTCCCAAGAGCGCTAAGTTTATAGTCTTCAGCCAGACTTTACCGATGCTTGTTCAAGGTGGCTCATCCAATGTCGGCTGCTTCTTAAATGCTTTTGACTGAGTCACAACCATTTTTGCAATGTCAGGCGGTTTGAATTCATGGGGATCATCACAAAGCTTTGTATATGCCTCTGAAGTTCCAAGATCTCCCCTTGTTCTTTCTCTCACATCATCAGCATCCTTCAGACAATTTTTATCTATCCCATCATGAAAATACCCATGAGATTCTTTATCAATTATCTTCACGAAGTAGCACTCCTCCAGCTTATCAGAAGCTTTCGTTGCCTTGTTCATGTTGAAGGTGACTTCTTGATCATTAACCCTCATGGTTAACTCACCTTTTTGAACATCTATTAAAGTTTTTCCAGTTGCTAGAAAAGGTCTTCCCAAAATGATCGGAATTTCCTTATCTTCCTCATAGTCCATGATGATAAAATCAGCCGGAAAAATCAACTTGTCCACCTTGACAAGTACGTCCTCAATGATTTCGTTCGGGTAGCACATCGAACGGTCAGCTAACTGTAGAGTCACTGTGGTAGGCCGAGCATTACCCAAACCCAATTTCTTGAAAACAGAGAGTGGCATCAGATTCACACTCGCTCCCAGATCACACAGTGCTTTTCCAGAAAAGTTGCTCCCAATGTGGCAGGGAATGACGAAGCTACCCGGATCTTTCATTTTGCTAGGCAACTTCTTTTGGAGAATGGCGCTGCATTCTTGAGTCATAGCTACAGTCTCAAACTCACTCATGCTCCTTTTCTTTGACAACACATCCCTCATGAACTTTGCATAACTAGGCATTTGTTCCAATGCCTCTACGAATGGGATGTTGATGTGAAGTTGTTTCAGGATCTCCAAGAATTTCCTATATTGCCAATCCAGATTAAACTTTTTCTGTCTCTGAGGGAAAGGTAATGGTGGAATAAAATTTTCAGTCCTAATGTCTTGCCTTGCATTGTCCCTTTTACCTTGATCACCTGAAGCATCAATTTTCTCAGTTGCCTTCTGTTGAGGCTTGATAACTTCTTCATTCTCTTCTGCACTAATCATCCCTTGCCTCTTATCATGCGACTTAACAACATTAGGAAGCTCCTTACCACTCCTTAATGTAATGGCCTTGCAATGCTCCATGTCATCTCTTCTTGGATTATTTTCTGTATTACTTGGGAGGCTGCCTTGTTCCCTTTTGTTCAAAGCACTTGCCAATTGGCCCATTTGAATTTCCAAATTTTTAATGGCTGCACCCTGGGTTTGGCTTATAACCTCTGTTCTCTCCATAAACTTCATGAACATTTCTTCCATGGATGACTTCTTTTCCACCTGAGGTAGTGGAGCTCTGTTCTGAGGAAGATAATTACCTTGATTCTGGAAACCTGGAGGTTGAGAAGGCCTACTAGAAGAAGAAGAAGTCGAGGGATTAAGGCAGTGATTATTACTCCAGGAGAAATTTGGATGATTCCTTGAACTCGGATGATATGTGTTGGAGTACTGGTTATTCTGGTTCCTTTGCATATTGCCTAAGTAATTTAGTTGTTCCACAGAAGGAAATTCTTCACAACAACCATTAACGTGAGCCCCTCCACAGAAATCACAAGTTGCTTCAGGCATTGTTATTGCATTTACCTTCGCCTGTTCATTTTGCTTAGAGCACAGCATGTCAACCTTCTTTGTTAATGCTTCGTTCTGAGCTAACAAAGCATTCAGTGTGTCTAGTTCCATGACTCCCCTTCTTGCAACATTCTTGGCTCGACTGGACGCATTTTGGCTTGCCCCCATTGTCTCAATTATTTCTTTTACTCGCACTATAGACTTCGCCATCAAAGCACCACCAGCTGCGGTGTCCAGTTTGTCTCGAGTCTCATATGTGAGACCACTGTGAAAGATAGTGAGCTGTTGCCACTCCGGTAGACCATGATTAGGACATTTCACCAATAAATCTTTGAACCTCTCCCAAGCCTCATATAGGCTTTCGCTTTCATGTTGATAAAATGCAGTGATTTCATTCCTCAATTTGACCGACCTTGATGGAGGAAAGAACTTGCCCAAGAATCTTGTCTGTAGCTCATCCCACGTTGTTATACTTCCTCTTGGTTGAGCATTCAACCAACTTTTAGCCATATCCCTCAAGGAAAAGGGAAACAAATGTAAGCGGATAGCATCGTCACTAACTCCATTAATTTTAACCATATCACAAATATCCAGAAAATTTGTGATATGATTGTTCGGGTCTTCCATCGGGCTACCCCCAAACTGGTTCTGCTGAACCAAGTTCATCAAGACTGCTTTTATTTCGAAGTTATTTGCATCAAGTGGAGGTTTCACTATGCTCGATGCACGCCCAACATTGTTGGGTGAGGCATAATCCCACACAGCTCTGTTTTCATCTTGATTCCAATTTCCCGCTCCATTTCCTCCATTATTTTCAACACCATCCATATTTACATTATCATCAGCCATTTCTTCTTGAGAACTTTGTCCTTCTTGGGTCCTTCTAATTCTGGTTTCTTTTCGAGTTCTCCGTGCAAGTCTCTCGATTTCGGGGTCAAAAAGAAGATCAGCTTGATTAATGGCACCTCGCATGCACAAAAAGAAGATACTAATTAGCAATGACAGTAAATTCAGCAGCAAAAATCAACACAGCAAAAACAAAAAAATGACTCTATAATAAGAAATTGAACAAAAGCAAAAGAGAACAAAACAAAACAAGGAAAACGTCTAAGCTAACCCTTTAAATTTCTTTGAATATTAGCACAAATCTTAGTCCCCGGCAACGGCGCTAAAAACTTGTTAGTCGATTTGGCAAGCGCACCAATCGCACAAGTAATATAGTGATTTGAGAGTAAAAGTATCGTTCCCACGAGGACTAAGCGACTAAGTACCCAAGAAATTTAATTGAATTAGTTGGACGAAACAATTGGATTGAAGATAGCTTTAGCCAATGAATGATAAAATAAAATCAATAATCGTAAATATTTATGAGTTTTCTTTTAATAACAGTAAACAATGCAAAAACTGATGAAATAGTCTAATTAAAGCCTAGGGTCACTAATCCCTCTCCTCTATCTTAGAAATTACAAAACCCCTCTCACGTACTCGCAACGTATTCAACCCTATAAGTTAATCCTAGGTTATTCTAATAACTTAAAAGAATCCTCCCGAATCTCAATTAAGTTACTCAACTCCTACGCAATTCCTTGTGTGGGCTAAGGCTAATACAACTAACCTAGCTTTGATTAAACGAGATTAACTAACATTCCTATTAGCTAACAAGCGAAAACACTTAGTAAGGTTCACGCACTCGTCCTTCCTATTCAGTGTTCTACTCTCACCTCCCTCTCCCGAGTTCGAAGACAGCAACAAGCATACATATAGATAGATCAAGTCCATATAACACAACAATAAAATGGATAGAAAGACTTATATTAATTGAAATAAGGTTGCAAATACATGAGATGATGTAAAATCTATTCAAGAGTCAAGTTCATAGTAACCCTAGATAGAAAATCTAGCTACTCATAGAAAACAAACAGCAGAAAGCAGAAAAAGAGATGAAGTTGGCCATGAATCTGAGGTGGAATGATGGATTGAGCTCCCCAAGCCTTGAGAATCAGGTTCCCCTTGCTCCTCTCAGCCAAAACGGCACCTCCCTTCAGTCTCCAACTCCAGAATACCTTAAAAATTTCATCTGAAGCCTTTTATATCAGTGCAGGATCGCGACTTACCGGTATAGCGGTAAGTCTCCACCGCTATAGCGGTACAGGACAGTAAAGAATGCTTCCAGCAATTTTGGTGCAGGACTCACCGCTATAGCGGTGAGTATCCACCGCTATAGCGGTGGTAGACAAAAAGTGGCCATCTGTTTCTTCCTCTTCAGCTTCGTCCATCTTGCCTTACGTCAGAGAGAATAAAGTGATGATTAGTGACGTTCTTGGTCAAAGAATCACATGAAGAAGACTAAACTCTAAAAATTCCTAAACTAAACTAAATCAATCAAAAACAATGGAAAAGACATACAAGCAACCACAAGTATGCGATAAAAAGGATCAAGGATTCAGCACCAAATGGTACTAAATCTAGCACTTAACACTACTACTACTTCTGACCTTTACTCACACATCAAGTCATAACTTCTAACCGGTAATGAATATATAAATGAAACTTATACCATTGGAAACTAGACTCAAAAAGCTTTCCAACGATATAAATTTTTCCCAAAACGGAGTCCGGATGAAGAAGTTATGGTCAATTGAAAATAAGCTAAGGTTTTCTGGTACATATGGCGCCTAGGCGCCACCCCAAGCCTAGCGCCTAGGCGCCAAGCCCTTCTTCCTCCCCAAAACCTTCTGAACCTTGGCGCCTAGGCGTCACGATCGCGACCTTTCGCGATTCCTCTCGGATTTGGCTCAAATCTGGCTAAATCTCCACCGTTTTCCATGATTTCTTCCATGGGATCTCACCCTTAATGTCTAAGGAGCATTTAGACACCAAAAGTACCAATTTTAATTGAGAAACGAAGCCGGAATATTGATTTTTACCCCAAACTTCCTTAAAACTAGAAAATAGGGAAAAACTTGAGAAATAGAAATTTCTACCTCGATTCCTTGCTTTCCCTACGTTGTTTGGCTCCTAGAGGCTCGCCCCGTAGCCCGAGATCCACCCTCCAAAGTCCGGTTGTGGAGTTGAAGTGTAGAGAGAGAAAGTAGAGAGAAGAAAGGAGGAGAAAAGGTGAAGAGAGAGAGAGGAAAGGAGAAAATGAGGAAAAATAGGTGAGGTCACCTATATACTCGCTCGGGGTAAAATTACCACTTGCTCTCTAGTTGACCTTCAGTCAAGACTAGTAAAAGAAAATTCATAAAATCTCACCTCGGGTGTTTCTAAATCCTAAGTGCCCCACAAATTTTCTTATTTCACTTTAGTCCCTCTCAAGATCTCAAACTCCACTTTAACCTCGAATCCATCATGCTTTTAGTACTGATCTCATAATTCATTCCCATAAGCTCTATTCTTCCTCTCGGGTTCCTACTTGGTCATTTCTCAAAAGTACTCCATATTTTCTTTTCTTTTCATTTTAGCCCTTGAAAATTTGTAAAAATTTCCCAAATTTCCTTCACTAATTCAAAAAAATATTTTTCATGTAATTAAATTTTTTTCAATAAACTTCAAATAGATTTTAAATATTCATGTAAATTCTTGGGATATTACAATGCTTAAGAGAAAGATAGGCTTACTGAGCTGAAATGAAATTCACTTTCCGTGCCGGTCACGTGCTTCGATTTTAGGACGTGACACAATGTCAACTCCCCCAAAATTAAATCATTTTAATCCACTTTTTTTCTTTTTTCTTTTTCTGAAGGATTGAGTATTTTTGGCTTCATTCATCTTTATTTTCATCTTTTTCTTTTTTCAGCCTCCTTCCCTTCAGGATTTTTTTATGTACCACTTACTCTCTTGAAAGGGTAGATAATTTTTTTTTTGGGCTTAAGGTTATAACTTTATGGGTACCAAAAAGAAAATTCAATTTCCAATTATTTCCACAATTAAAAGGCTCAAAATGGATACTAGTGGTAAATAACTGAGAGAAAAAAATAAGTCCAAGGCTCAAAATCAATCAAACAATGCCTAAATCATATCTCTATCTATATGCTACTTAGGATTTTGCCTTGGGAGAATATAAAATCAAGTTCTAGAGTTCTAAAATTGAGATAAAGTATATAATTCAATAAATATAAAATTTTCTTCTAAAGATCTACACTTCAAATTTTACTGGCTACAGTGCTCAATAATTTTTCAAGAGTTAAGAAAATAAAACCATTATCAAGCAATCTTTTCCATTGCTAAAATTATCTTTAATTTCTTATAAATCATCTTCCTATATCAATTAATTTTCATCATAGGTAATTGACTTTTCATAGGAAAAGCTACAAAAGAAATCAACAATTTTCACTTAATTTTTAGAAAAGTTTCCAAGGGCAAGTAAAATTTAAGTTATACCATTTGAAAGCACAAATTGAATGACTAAAAAGTTCTCCAATCCAACTAAATTCACCATCCATTTGCCGCAAAAATTAAAAATTTTGGTGAATTTAAAATAGTATTTTCCTACCCCCAAACTTAAAATGAAGCATTGTCCTCAATGCTTAAACATGTGTTTCCAAAAGTATAGGGGATTAGGAATTAAGAACTTAATTAGTATTTAATCTAAAATTGAGTAAATCAACAATCAACAACTGTACTAAAACAAAGTAAGGCACAAAACTCTTTAATCCATAAATTTCCTATGTGTAGTTTAAGAGTTCAACCTAACTTCGCACACAATACAGTCTCTAATTCATGAACAATAACTAGGAGTATGTTTCACACTAGCAAAACAGCATGGCTACCAATTCCATAGTTGAGACAACTCATCAATAGTATATCAGCATGGGTACTAATCCACTCAGCAAAATCTAATCATTAACAACAATGCTAAAATTCAACAACAATTCAAACATCAAGTACCCCTGTAAATCATTAGCACTCACAACAATTCAAAGTAGCAAAATTTCTAAAATTCAGAACCACAATTTCATATAATCAATGCTAAAGTTCCTCAATGCCCTATATTCAGTCCAGCATAAGCAATTTGATCAACCAACTCTTAATTCAAAGCTCATCATTACACAACAAGGCAAGTTGTAATGCAAGTAAAACCATTAGCAAGTCAATCTCAATATCAATGGAAGTAAAGAGTTACTGACTGTGATTGCTGCTATGCCCAAAGTGATAAATCAAACCTTCAACCCAAGCAATTTCAAACCAAAGAGAAAATTTCAGTTATGGCGTGATGGGTTACAGTGTTGATGGAGAAAAAAGGCGAAGAGACACTGTCACGACCCGTTTTCTGGGCACATGACCGGCACAATGATGAATATCCCATCACTGTAAGCCTTTCGATAAATTCTACCCATGAGTTTAGTCATTATCTCTATATTATCAAAATAATCATTCCTGAAGAAAATATATCAAATTTTCTTATTTGAAATTCATAAAGATGATTTGCACATAATAATAGATTCTCAATACAAAATATATTATTATGCTGACATACAAACCAAATGTCGAACCCCTGACCTAGATGTCCTAAACGATTACAGAGCAACATAATCTACAACAATAGAGGGGCCTACCCGATAGCGGAAGGGTCCAAAGTGATCTACTCTTCTAGCGGATATTCTTCATCGGCAACCTGATCTGAACAAAAAGGTTGTACAAACAGTGTGAGCTTTTAAACTCAATGAGCGAATCGGCCTCGCGTTAATAAAATTCAAATACATTACCAGTCATGCAAGCATATCTGAAGGCTCATACTCAACCAATAAACATAGTTAGAAATTACATACAATAAGATAAAAATTCATCCAATTGAACGAACGTTACTAGTACTCATCAATGGCAATATATCCCGGAGAGCGCACACAGGTCAACTCACCAATTCTGTATATTTCCACCATGACGCACAACCAATTCAACAAACGTTACTAGTACTCATCAATGGCAATATATCCCGGAGAGCGCACACAGGCCAGCTCACCAATTCTGTATATTTCCGCCATGACGCACAACCTCATCCTCTTAGCTAGGGCGCCTCACGAATTTATCGCCAATCCGGGCTATATCCCTACTGAGGGAATCGTTGTCTCCACACTCATTGGTCAAGACACCCTTTCAACCGAGTTTTCCGCCTTGCCGTGAGAGGGGGTACTGTCCCGCTCAATCACAATCAATAGTACATTTCATATCATAATCAAAAGCACAATATAATATTCATCCATATAACAGGTATAGTATATAACTATATTATAGATTTATAAACCACAAATCAAGATAACAATTAATCTGTTTTTGAAAAGATTCAAACTTCTCATCATCATGAAATACTTGTTTCGTTTTATCCATACTTCTGGATTAATTATCTCATTAGATTCGTCATTCTGAATCCAATTTCCCCCTATGAATCTTGAGAGTGTCCTACGACATACTTTTTATCACCAGTAATGCTAAAACTCTATTAAAAAGGGGTCGTTTCACTCACCTGGATTCCGTACGAGTATCGCTTCTCAAAGTCGTTATAGACAAGAGTACTCAGGTGAATTTCAGTGTTCCTCTACGGAGATTTTCATGAAAGATTAGAGAAAATAAGTTAGGACACTGTTTATACATATGGTTACTATTCATATGTATGGTCACTATTCATATGTACACGTATAGATACTATTCATATGTACGGATACTATTCATATGTACAGATACTATTTATACATACAAATATTGTTCATACATACGAATACTGTTCATACATATGGTACTATTTATATATATGGTCACTATTCATATATACGGAGACTGTTTATACCAGAAATAGAGAATACAATCTGTAAAAGAGTACACCAGGTAAGTTCCCAGGAAAGAGTGGAGGGTCACAATGGACACACTTAAAAACCAGGTCTTTTCTTAGCCAGAACTTTCCTAGACATGTATTCTTCACAGTTTACATCTTATTTCGATAATTAGAAAATCAAAATAATATGTAAGCAGCTAAGGACAGTTTTTCTGATGTGGAAGATCAGCCAAAGTCGCAACCACAGAGCATACTTAAGTAAATAACTTCTAAAATTTGAAAGACATAGAAAGGACATAGTATCCTTACCTAAGCTGAAAAGGAAAGGCCCAAAATCTCAGAGGTCTAGCATTGGAGTAAGAGAAACTTAAAGAGAGAAGAAGAGAAGTTGAAGGTGTGAGTTTAGAAGTGAAATGGAAGGGCTTATTTATAGGAAAAGTCAACGGTACTATTTGTCACTATGCGCTAATAAAATATTCAATTTACTATTTATGAAAATGATATTTCTAATAAAATAATTCACGTTAATCATTTACGGTTACTGTGTAATTTCGGAAAAGTCGCAGGTGGCTTACTATTGAAAACTTAAGGGAAAAACTATCATTTCACCTTAAACCTTTAAGTTTCTTTTCAAATCAGTCCTTTCACTTTAGTCCCTGAGGGTATTTTCACACATAAAACATCATTTTCTCCTACGAACTTCTTTCTAGTTGTCTCTTATGACCAAACCACATCTAGTACTTGACATTTTGATTGTATAAGTGAACAGTATCATATACGTAAATAGTATTATATAGGTGAACAGTACCGTATACTAGCATAGTAACCATAGTTTGCAAATACGCATTTATATTTTACTTTTCATAGGTATTACATTATCACCCCCTTAAGAGAATTCGGTCCCCTGAATTCAAAACTCACCTCAAGACTGAAATAAGTGTAATTACTTCTTCTATATCTCATCCTTTTCGTCTATTTCTTCCCAAACCTCTTCACACCCTTGGTAAGATTTACAAGAACACTATACTATCGACTGTGAACTCTAGACCGCTTTATCCATGATTTGCATAAAACTTTTTCCTTTTCTAAACAACAAGTAATCTCTTCTTCATCAGTTTGATCTTCTCCACAACCCTTTGTACCATAAAGTGTCTCATCCTCATAACCTTTACCAAACTTAAACTATCTGATCAGAGACGAACTCTGTCTCTATGTAAAACCTCAAATAGGTGTCTTCTCAAAAGTGGTACGTGGTCTTTCCAGTTTATACTGAATATCAGAATACAAGTTACCACACACATAGCTTATAACTTTTACGAATACAAGCACCCCACTTGAAGACATCATTTTGGCCATAGGCAATACTCTTGCCCGAAAGCGATCCTTCTACCTTAAGGCGATACTCTCAGCTGAAGGCATCATATAAAAGAAAAAATCACATGAAATTATTACATAAATCTCTAGGAAGAACAATCCTAGAAAATGTGTTAAGTAAATAACATACTCCTTACGCATAATTATAAAATAAATATATATATAGAAATTCCTCTCACCTCATGACTCATATAGAGTCGTATCCCTTCAATGATTCATAGTTCTCTATATATAGGTTCATAAAATACTTATTTAGCACTCCTCCATAGTTCAGAAGTGTAATGAAATATCATTTTAGTAACTCTGCTCAGTCAAAAAGATATTACCATATTCTTCTTTAGAATTTCCATAATCAAGTATGAAATATAACAAGTCCAACATCTTCTCATTCCTCAAGTTCTTTCAGTAAAAGGAATCACTTCAACAAAGAAGATCTAAATATAAACTTAAATTTTATTTCTAGTACATAGATAATGTTAATACGTGAAGCTTAGACCAAATATAGCTTTAGGTATAAACAAAAGAAAGAATAAATTAAGGACGAGGAGGCTTTTGAAATGTAGAAGGTGCTCCAGGTCTAGAAGAGGAAGGTGCTTCAGACCTTAAGGAGGAAGCTAATCGTTGCAGCCTAGAAAGAATTTCTGGAGGAAACGTTTGGGAAATTTGGCGAAGAGTAGAAGTCACTCCGTTCATACAGTCAATACACCTTGCTTGTTGGTCACGAAAATTTTGAGTTGCAAACATTGAATGTCTATCAACTCGATTAGCTAGTTCCCCGAAATAATGGTTTATTAGTTTCTCTTGGTATTCAAAGAGACGATTTATTAGTCGCTTCTGGTCCTCTGTCTTGTATTCCAGACTTTCTATCTTACGCTCTAGGTTTTCGATCTTACGCTCTAGGAACGCAAGCTTATTTTCTGAGGATGTTACAGTGCTATCCTCCTCCAACTCTATTACATCCCTCTTTCTCTTCTTTATTTCTGGTGACCTGTCTACAGGTCTCTTCCCTTTGTTGTCTCCAAGACTTAGATTTAAATCAAGCTCTACGTTACCAGTCTCAAAATTCAAGTTGAAAGACTTATTATCAGCCATTACTCTAGGGATTTCAGAAAGAAGTTGAAATAATAAAGGAATGAAGATTGAGGAATAGGTATGTAATGAAAGAAGTTCGCTTGGTGTGATGAGTGGGGTAACGGGCGTACAAGATTTATAGACAACCCGAAGCCCCTGGAGCTAAAGCCACCACAACCTATACGCCGCTTGCTAAGAGGTTTACAGATCACATACGTCGCAATGCCAGCAATTAATGTCGGACATGCAAGTAAATAGTAAATATAATTTAATGCAATTAACATAAGTCAAAGATTTCCTGAAAAAAATTTTTGGCTAATCTTGACCTTTCTCAAAATTTTCGACTAATCGCCATTTCAATCTATGATTTCCTCACTCTATACTTGTCTCATCCTGTAATCCCATATCACGATATCTCTCTATGATTAGGTAGCCTCATATTAGCCTTATCTTAGATTCTAATCGGTGTCTTTATTCTGGATTTACACATAATATATATAAATATATATATATTTTTTTTTAAAACAAAGTTAACTGCTTACGGTCGCATGCAGTAAGCATTATCATGATGCAAGAAAATCATTGCCTTTCATTTGCCCACGAGAGCATTATATGTGAGTATATGTAACCATGAAGATATATCATCCTCTACACATTTTATTCTATCCAAGTCATTTTGATTTCTCATTCTCTATGAGTATATGTAGGATTATCACATATTCTCCTTGATCGTAGCCTTCACTCATTATGCATGAATAACATACATACATGTAATTACAACATGATTCAATCAGTCATTTATATTATGCTCAACTGAAGGCTCTTAAGAACAACACAATAAAACAGAGAAATGCATTTCAGTTCATCATAAAAGCATCCAAGGCAATCTTTAATGGCTATATCATCAACTTCTTTGAATTTCAGAAAATGCCAACTGGAGAAATGGGAAAACCAAGTAAAATCGGCCGCAAATCCACCGAATATTGACTTTCATGGTTTTGGCATTAATGCAACGCGCTATTGGTGTGCACGCCTACCCTAGACTTCTGGCTTCCAGCTTGCAGAAATTCATAGGTTGATCGTGTAGGGATGCGGTGAAGAGATATCTTCTTTGTCTCTAAGTCCTAATTTTTCTCTATAAAAACCATCCCAACGTTCTCAGTTACCACACCACAAAGAGTAATAATCTCTGAGCCTACAATCTTCCCAGTATTCCTCTCTCCTCATACTCTTACAAAAATTTCTAAATTTTCCAAATCATGGCCACAAGGAAGTACATTGATCTCACAGTGGAGGCCAAGGAAGAAGAACTTGACTTAAACTTAAGTTTATGCAGGGACAAGGGCAAAAGACCTCTCGAGGGATCTCAAGAGAATCAAAAGGAGAAGAAGAATGAGGAAGATGAGGAGATTAGCACAAGCCATAGTTCGGAGGACAAAATCGCCTGTTTACAGCAGGAAATGAAGATTCTCAAGAAGATGATAGAGGATCTGGAGAAGTTAACCAAACGCAATAACGCGGCAATGACTTCGAGAATAGATAGGTTCTTTTATTGGTCCACCCAGTGCTTCTGCAATCAACAGCAAAGAAGTGTTGATTGTATAAATGGAATTTTCACTACCCTCCGCGATATTGCTGTGTCTCTTGCTCCAAGGAATGGTCGAGGGGTGATGATACAATACAATCCTCCTATTCCGAGACCACCTCGCCTTTAGATTACTCATGCACGAGTAAACTTCTCTTTTTTTTTTTGCAATGTAATCCTTCAGTTTTTTTTTGCAAGTGGTTTCTTTTATTGGCTGGTATCCTAAAATAATATAGCTATACAAAATCAATCATGAATTCAGCTTATAAAACCCACCATATAAAATTTGATCCGACATCAATAGAATCAAAACAAGTAATAACCTTTTCTTTACTAAGTTCAAAAGTGCAGCCACATCTGTTTGAAACTAAAACTGAGAACATAATTCCTAAGAAGAGATAAGTCTCGGAGGGAGAGGAAATAGAAACATCCTACAGGACCTTTAGTAGAGCCGTCTCTCTATAGTTGTGCCCGGGTTCACAACGATAGAGGAGGTCCCACTAAGGTTACCTTGCTCTGTAATCACTAGGAGACCTAACAACCATTGCTCTGATACTAACTTTGTCACGACCCGTTTTCTGGGCACATGACCGGCACAATGATGAATATCCCATCACTGTAAGCCTTTCGATAAATTCTACCCATGAGTTTAGTCATTATCTCTATATTATCAAAATAACCATTCCTGAAGAAAATATATCAAATTTTCTTATTTGAAATTCATAGAGATGATTTGCACATAATAATAGATTCTCAATATAAAATATATTATTATGCTGACATACAAACCAAATGTCAAACCCCTGACCTAGATGTCCTATACGATTACAGAGCAACATAATCTACAACAATAGAAGGGCCTACCCGATAGCGGAAGGGTCCAAAGTGATCTACTCTTCTAGCGGATATTCTTCATCGGCAACCTGATCTGAACAAAAAGGTTGTACAAACAGTGTGAGCTTTTAAACTCAATGAGCGAATCGGCCTCGCGTTAATAAAATTTAAATACATTACCAGTCATGCAAGCATATCCGAAGGCTCATACTCAACCAATAAACATAGTTAGAAATTACATACAATAAGATAAAAATTCATCCAATTGAACGAACGTTACTAGTACTCATCAATGGCAATATATCCCGGAGAACGTACACAGGTCAGCTCACCAATTCTGTATATTTCCACCATGACGCACAACCAATTCAACAAACGTTACTAGTACTCATCAATGGCAATATATCCCGGAGAGTGCACACAGGCCAGCTCACCAATTCTATATATTTCCGCCATGACGCACAACCTCATCCTCTTAGCTAGGGCGCCTCACGGATTTATCACCAATACGGGCTATATCCCTACTGAGGGAATCGTTGTCTCCACACTCATTGGTCAAGACACCCTTTCAACCGGGTTTTTCGCCTTGCCGTGAGAGAGGGTACTATCCCGCTCAATCACAATCAATAGTACATTTCATATCATAATTAGAAGCACAATATAATATTCATCCATATAACAGGTATAGTATATAACTATATTATAGATTTATAAACCACAAATCAAGATAACAATTAATCTGTTTTTGAAAAGATTCAAACTTCTCATCATCATGAAATACTTGTTTCGTCTTATCCATACTTCTGGATTAATTATCTCATTAGATTCGTCATTCTAAATCCAATTTCCCCCTATGACTCTTGGGAGTGTCCTATGACATATTTTTTATCACCAGTAATGCTAAAACTCTATTAAAACGGGGTCGTTTCACTCACCTGGATTCCGTACGAGTATCGCTTCTCAAAGTCGTTACAGACAAGAGTACTCAGGTGAATTTCAGTGTTCCTCTACGGAGATTTTCATGAAAGATTAGAGAAAATAAGTTAGGACACTGTTTATACATATGGTTACTATTCATATGTATGGTCACTATTCATACGTACACATACGGATACTATTCATATGTATAGATACTATTCATATATACGGATACTATTTATACGTATAAACGTTGTTCATACATATGGATACTGTTCATACATATGGCACTATTTATATATATGGTCACTATTCATATATACGGAGACTGTTTATACCAGAAATAGAGAATACAATCTGTAAAAGAGTACACCAGGTAAGTTCCCAGGAAAGAGTGAAGGGTCACAATGGGCACACTTAAAAACCAGGTCTTTCCTTAGCCAGAACTTTCCTAAACATGTATTTTTCACAGTTTACATCTTATTTCGATAATTAGAAAATCAAAATAATATGTAAGCAGCTAAGGACAGTTTTTCTGATGTGGAAGATCAGCCAAAGTCGCAACCACAGAGCATACTTAAGTAAATAACTTCTAAAATTTGAAAGACATAGAAAGGACATAGTATCCTTACCTAAGCTGAAAAGGAAAGGCCCAAAATATCAGAGGTATAGCATTGGAGTAAGAGAAACTTAAGGAGAGAAGAAGAGAAGTTGAAGGTGTGAGTTTAGAAGTGAAATGGAAGGGCTTATTTATAGGAAAAGTCAACGGTACTATTTGTCACTATACGCTAATAAAATATTTAATTTACTATTTATGAAAATGACATTTCTAATAAAATAATTCACGTTAATCATTTACGGTTACTGTGCAATTTCAGAAAAGTCGCAGGCGGCTTACTATTGAAAACTTAAGGGGAAAACTATCATTTCACCTTAAACCTTTAAGTTTCTTTTCAAATCAATCCTTTCACTTTAGTCCCTGAGGGTATTTTCACACATAAAACATCATTTTCTCCTACGAACTTCTTTCTAGTTGTCTCTTATGACCAAACCACATCTAGTACTTGACATTTTGATTGTATAAGTGAACAGTATCATATACGTAAATAGTATTATATAGGTGAACAGTACCGCATACTAGCATAGTAACCATAGTTTGCAAATACGCATTTATATTTTATTTTTCATGGGTATTGCAGACATGATGGCTGGTGACAGGTGAGGTAGAGAGGGGTGTGGGTGTTACGGAGAAGGTTGCAGCGTCAATGGTGGATGGGAGTAAGGTAAATGACAGTGGCGATGGTCATGGGGTTTCACTGGTAAGGGATTTGGGTTAATGGAGGAAGGTGTGGTGACTTTAATGGCAAAGAACAGGGGATATGGTTTGGAGATTTAGTGGTGTCAAAGAAGGTGAACATCGACGAATGTGAATGGCTAAAGAGATTTGGGTGTTAGGGTTTAATTAATTCTTGGGGACTTAAGTGCAAATAAGAAAAATATTATGATTCTTAGCACAAATTCAATAAGAATTTAGGTGGAATAAGATGAAGAAAGTTAAACTATCAAAGTAAAAATAAATAAATAAGATTAAAATAAAAATAAAGAAAATAAATAGAAGAGAAAAAAAAATTTTTGAACAAAATTTTGGATGCCAAGGCATCCAAAATGAATGCCTTGGCATTGGATCTATGGAATGTCTCAAGTTCACGCTATAGTATTTTTTTTTTTTATGTGAACGAATATTTGGATGCCCTGAATGAATGCCCTGGCATTTATTCTCTGATTTTATTGCAGAATTTTTTTTTTCAAAATGAATCAATACCAAGGCATCAGATATGGATACTTCAGCATTCAAATTCTAATATCCTTATACTCTAATATCCACACTTAGTCCCCAAAATCCATGAATTGCACCCAAAATATAGACTTACCTCATCTTGCTTTTCAATTTTTTTGCTATTTTCTTCTTGCAAAATAGGTCCCCAAACACTTATGAATGTGCCAAACTCCATTTTTATCAATTAAATTCATCAATGATCTTTTCAATTACCTGCAAAATAGTTCAAGTCTTTAGAAAAATAAGGAAAAAATTGCAATAAACTTAAAAAGAAAATCAAACACCACAAAACCAAAAACAAAATAAATCTAAAAGCTAAATATTAAATTTTGGGTTACCTCTCAACAAGCGCTTAGTTATAGTCTTTAGCTTGACTCTTCCAGTGTCTTCATGTTGGATCAATAAGATTCGGGGAGAGCTTCTCCCTATTGACCTCTCCCATAGGATAATGCTTTACTAAAGCTAGTGCTTCCCTATTCTTCAACATCACATCTTTCAATGTAAGATTAAATTTCCATTCAGGTTGGACTACCAAACTGCAGTCATCTTCCATGAATATTCTGCAACTCATTAGATGCATCCCTTTTATGTCATTTATGGCTTTACTTACCTTTGATTTGTGCTTCCTCAAAACTCCTAAAAGTTTTTCTTCTTCTATCTGTGTTAGTTCAGCACTTATAATAACAGGAAACATGTTATTTCCACCAAGAAAAGAATATTTAAGATGAAGGGGAAGAGGTTTTAAATCAAGTTTTGGATCTTTACTTACTTCCTCCTTTTTCAAATTTTCAACGTCACTTTCTTGGCCAAGCGATTCACAAGGCAAGCCTTCTAATAGTTCAGTATAACTCCTAATCTTGGACTCACTCTCAAGTTATTCATCAATATTAATTTTAATTGAATTTTTTAAAACAGATTCAAAAGATGGTTTAGGAACAAACCTGTAGCATTCCTTGGTAGCAAAGGAGTCAGTGTGGTCAATTATGCGACATTGTCCATCGTCTTCTATAGGATGCTTCATGAGTTCAAACACATTGAACGTCACATTTTCATCATTTATTATGAGCATAAGCTATCCTTTTTCCACATCTATCAATGCTCGACTCGTTGCTAAAAAGGGTCTTCCCAAAATAAGTGGAATATTCTTATCTTCCTCCATGTCTAGCACAACAAAGTCAACGAGGAATATAAATTTATCAACTTTCACAAGCACGTCCTCCACGATACCATAAGGATGCTTAATTGACCGATCGGCCAACTGTAGTGATATCATCGTGGGCTTTAACTTCCCCAATCCCGAGCCGACGAAATATGGAAAGTGGCATCAAGTTAATGCTAGCTCTTAGATCACAAAAAGCCTTTTCAATAATTAAATTTCCCATTTTGCAAGGTATGTGAAAGCTACCTGGATCCTTAAGCTTCGAAGGCAACTTTTTCTGAAGTATGGCACTGCACTCTTCATTTAACATGATTGTCTCATCCTCAGGAAGCTTCCTCTTCTTAGATAGGATCTCTTTCAAAAATTTAGCATAAACTGGCATATGCTCAATCACCTCAGCAAATGGAATGTTGATCCGCAACTTCTTGAAGATATCGAGGAATCGTAAAAATTGCCTATCTTGAGTCTGTTTCTTCAAACACTGAGGATAAGGAACTTTTTGATATGGTGAAGGCTCATATGGATTATCCCAATCTAGTTCCTTCTTATTTCTCCTTCCCCTTGAAGATTTCTCCTCAGATTGCTCTATTTTCTGTTCACCCTTACTCAAATCATTTTCATTGGGATTGTGGGTCTCAACAGTATTTTTAGGTGGAAGTTCAGCTACTAGTTCAATTTTGTCCTCCTTAGGAAGTGGCTCAAGTGTTTTACCACTTTTCAAGGATATTGCATTACAATGCCCCCTGGGATTTGTCTCTGTGTTACCCGATAAAAGTCCATAGAGCTTTCAGTTAAGTGCTTAGCTATTTGTCCCACCTGATTTTCTAGACTATTTATTGCAACATCCTAATTTTTGAAGTTTACCCTTGTCTCTATCATAAAATCTATAATGTGTTGGGCTAGCTTCTCAATAGCTTGTTCCCATCCAGAAGATTTCTTAGACGCCCTCTGAACATGAGCAGGCTGGTATGGTGGCACTGACGGTCTAGGTGCCCCCTGTTGATTCCATGAGAAGTTGGGATGATTATAACACCCTGAATTGTATGTGTTGGAATATAGATTGTGCTGGGGTCATTGGAGCTGGCCTATGTAATTAACCTGCTCTGTGTGTGCATTGGCCTTACATGCCCCATTCAAATAGTTACCTCTATAGAAGTCACATAAAAGATGCGGGGTATTCATAGCCCCTATCTGCATAGTATCAAACCTCTGTGTCAATGCAGCCATTTGCTAAGATAATGTCTTCACAGCATCTAAAGTATTCACTTCCAGCACTTGTCTTCTTGGAATAGCTCTATCTCTTAGGGTAGGATAAATATCTATTACCATTATCTCAATCAACTGAAATGCTTCATCGGGGGTCTTACCTCTCAGTGAACCTCCTGCAGCTGCATTGATCATAACTCTTGATGATTCGTCTAACCCACTATAGAAGGTATGTATCTGCATCCAATCTGGAATGGAATGATAGGGGCAACTCCTCAACAGATCTTTCATCCGCTCCCATGCATCATACAAGGATTCTCCATTATATTGATAGAATGAGGTAATATCACTCCTCACTTTAGCAGACTTTGATGGCAGAAAATATTTAGTAAGGAACTGGTTTTTCAATTCTGCCCATGTAGTAATACTACCTTGAGGTTGCGAATGTACCCAGCTCTTGGTTTTGTCCCTCGGTAAGAATGGGAAAAGCCTCAGTCGAATAGCATCATCACTGGCTCCGTTCACTTTAATTTTGTCGTACAATTGGAGGAAGTGATCGACATGGACATTGGGATCCTCTAATGTGCTTCCTCCAAACTGCTCCTGTTAAATAAATTACAGAAGTGCTGGCTTGATCTCAAAATTATTAACCTAAATAGGAGGTCTGACAATGCTCGTAGGACACCCATCAGTCATAGGTGCAAGATATTCTTCTATGGTCCACCTAACAACACCTCCATGATTCGTAACATTACCCTAATTGGCCACATTATTAGGTACTTTATGGTTTTCCTCAGTCATTGTTAATGGTTGAGTTTTTGTGGCTATCTGAGTTCTTTTTCTCTCCCTTGCTTGCTTCCAATTTAAGCGTGTTATTTTTTCTATTTCCAAGTCAAACAAAGTGACTTTGGATCAGTGATACCTCGCATAAACCAAAAAGAAAGAAAAAGTTAGAAAAAAAAATAAATGAATAACCAAAATAACTAAATTACTAAATAAAAGGAAAATATTGAAAATTAAAACAAAAATAAATAAAACAAAATAAACTAAAATAAAGAAGAAAACAAAGAAGGTGTCTAAATTAGTATAGTTATAAGTACTCCAAATATTGACTAACACTAATAATCCCTGACAATGGTGCTAAAAACTTGTTGGTGTGAAATGATATCGGTAAGTGTATCAAGTCAACAAGTAATATAGAAAATGAGTAGAGTATCGATCCCACGAGGATTATAGTAGTCAATTACCGATTTCGCTATTTCTACACTATCTAGATGATCGAATTTTAATGTGATTAAACTAAACTAGTCTAAATTAATTTTCTAAAATAAACTAAATTACTACTAATTAACAAAAAGTCACAAAATTAAACTAAGGAAAGTATGCGAATTATCAAAGCATTAGGGATCCGATTTTACTAACCTATCCAATTATGAATGAGTTTCTATTTTAATCTAAGTCTTTAATTTCTATATTGATGGTAGAATTCTCAATTTTAATTAAAACCTAATTCCTTGGCGAATCAATACTTTGAACCTAATCAAATTCTCTAATTCCTTAGACCAACCAAATTAAGCACATGTAATAAGTATAAGTGAATTCTATCAAAACCACACAAGTAATCTGTTTATTCCTAGATCAAATCTACTTATGGCAATTAATTCAATAGGCGTATTCAATACATGAATTTTTCAATTCTCTATATGAATCCTAAATCAGTTTTCAAATGATCAGCTTGCAAAAGCAATAGGCACAGAAATAATTACTCAACAAGAGAATTAAATAAACTCAGATCAATTGAAAAACTCAATTCATAATATTCAAGAGAAGCTACATCTTCCCCCTAACAAATGATTTAGCTACTCATGATATATAAAACATCAACAATAATAATATCCATGAGTATTTTCATCAAGACTAAAAGAAAATCAAAAAGAGAAAAGACCAAAATGAAGAAAAATGGATGAATGATATAATTCAATCCCAATCTCCCAAAGCTCCTTCCTTTATTCTTTTCTCGTCTTGCGTGCGGCCACCTCCTCCAATCTTCCAAATCCTAATTCAACAATAAAAGATATCCAATCAAATAATAATAATAATAATAATAATAAAATATAAAAATTACTTTTTTCAAATCCTAATCTTAATTTAAATTCTAAGAGAAACTAATCAAAATAAATTCTAATAAAAGTGAACTTAAATATCTTAACTAATTTAAACTAAATAACCACAATAATTAATAAATATTAAGATAAATCTTAAAAAAAAACTAATTTCTTATAAAATTAAATTAATCAATTAAAAAGACTAACTAAATCAAAAAAGATTTAAAATTATTTATTTTATTCAATTTATCGATAAAAATATAGATTAAATAATTTTACAAAATAGAGTTATCATACTCCTTGATTTTTATTTATTAACTATTAACCACTTATCCTTTACCTTGTAGCTTGTATTATGAATGAGTTTTTCTAAATAAAAAATAATATGTTTCTAGAGCCAAGCAACATAAAACCATTTTCTTTTCTTTTAAATCAACGGTATGCGTCAGAAATTTTATATCTTACAGAAGCAAGATGCAGCTTAATTGCACAAAAACCAAATCGCATGAAGATAAATCGTAAAGGGCAAAAAAAAAAGAGGGGGGGGGGGGAAGAGAGAGAGAGAGAGAGAGAGAGAGGGGTATTATTTTAATTGTTTTAATCAATTTCTCCCTATATAATAACTGGAAATTAACGCTGCATAAAGCTTTAATTCTTCGGATCTGCTTATGAGATGCCACTTTAATAAAGAAAAAGATTATGTAACTAGGAAAGCAATAGGGCATTGTAAAAAGCACAAATTAAAGTAGCCGAGTGATGATGGTGGCTTATGGTACTATGGTCGAAGCTTTTTTTCTTTGTGACATTGCAGAATAAAGGCCCAAAGGCATCCATGATCGAAACTCGAAACGGGTGGGTCCAGAGAGGAGTATGATGAGTTTTCTTGTTAAATGGACTGACTGTATGAGTCCAAACTCCGAAAGCACTCCTCCATATTGTTATTGGGTTGAAGGCCCGAGGGATTTGGGACCAATAACTTTTCTTGTGTGACTGTATTCTCTACTTGAAAAGATAGAAGAGCACCAATTAGTGAGAAACAACAGGCCGAAATCAACAAGTGGTATTCAGTCCCAAAATGAAAAACTGGACATTAAAAATTTACACATTCGCCCTTGGATTCTTTAGACATTGGGGTCCAACAAGGTGTTAGACTTCTTTGGAAGACTCGGATGAGATCCTAGTCCCAATGGAACAACGCTAAAATTCCCAACATTGTGCTAGGCTCCAAGAGAATTCATGTTCCATTTGAACAACCTGATGCTCTTTTTTCTTTTGGGTGAAAATTGGACATTAAAAAGTTGTCCTTTGTTAGTTCCTTCGTGTTTTTTTTTATATGATAAAATAGAAATATTTTTCATTAATGCATAAAAGACATAAAGCTTAAGACACATGATCTCATATGGTTGGTCGGGCATTGAAAATGGCTTATTTTTTTGTTGCGCATCACTCTTCAATTCGAAAACGGGCTGAAGAAAATTTCTTATGTATATACCAGTCAAATTAAGATCATTATAAGTATGCATAAACATATGTACGCAAATAATCTAGTTCCCTATAGCATGTCAGGTGATGCTTAATTTAAATAGTTTAGTATTTATTTTTTTTTAATAAAGTTTTGAATTTGAGTATTCACAATAGAATAAATCAGTGATCAAAAAACTTTATATATTTTTATAATTTGATTTGATTTGAATCAGATTAATCACAATTTAATAATTTTTTGAATAATGATAGTGAAAAGAAAAATTTAGGATGGCATTCCCATGAATAAAATATTTTGCTTACATATGGGTTCAAATTCTTTCGTATTTGAGAATGAATCATTTGTTTAGTTCATTTGAATTGTTAATTATAAAAATTAACTATTCATATTTTATGCTTATTTTAAAAAAAATTAAAAATATAATAAAATCAACATCTTAAAATATAAATTGTTAATTTTAAAGTTAAACAAAAAAATTATTGACTTATATTCACACGCCCCCCAAATAATCCCAAGCATATATTTTAGTATAAATTAAATCGGGTAGGCACCATTTGATTTGACAAATTGCTTCAACAATGACTTTTAGGTTTCAGTCTTTCACATTGTTTATCATCATGACTTCTTTTCGTCCATTAAAAATAATGTTATCACAATTCATCATGCAAACAACATGTGAAACCTCTTGTGCATCTCAAAGCGAGAAAGCTTTTGCATCGGCTGCTCATGCATTCTAGAAAAGAAATGCGACGTGATATTCCACCAACTCGATCCATTCTCAATTAATTTATAGCTTTCATTTTTTGACTGCCATTACCTGTCCTTTTTATTCCAAGCTTTCAACATTTAAGACATAATGGAAAAATGTAGGCAACACAAATTGAATGTGAACAGTAGAAAGTTAGTTTATATAAATATTTAGATAAAAGAAACTTTTTTGTTTATAATGTTTGCCTTAAATTTTAAGCTTGTCCATAACGTTTTTTTTTTATCAATTTTGTTTTACATATTTTTTGTTTTACTTTTGTCCCAAAAACTAATTAATGTCATTAACATGGCTAATAAAAAAAATTGATGTAAACTTTTTTATGTGACATGTTTACTACTAATATATCATACTAATTTATTTTAGTTTTAATTTTGTCATAAATATTTAACTAATTTTTAATTTCACCTCAAATGATGTTTTTTTATTTATCTATTTCACCTCAAATTAACGTTTAAGAATTTGATTGATGTGTCACATATTATTTGGAGAAGTCAACATATCGCTTGGAGAAGTTTACGTTAATATTTTTTTTTAATTTTACGATGTTAATTCTATGAATAAAATTGAAATAAAAAAAATAGAGACAAAATTGACACACAAAAAATATTAGAGATAAAAGTCAAACTCAATGTAAATATCAGAGGGAAAAAAAATACTTTTGTCAAATATTTATCATTGTGACGTGTATTTAATTTGGCTTTTGGGTCTACCAATAGGCATATCTTATAACCTCTATGTGTAATAAATTATTTTTATAGTTTACCCTAGATAATGGAATAATACCAACCCGATCTTATTCCCTTTTAATTAATTAATTATCACCCAAAGATCGTCATCCAATATTTGCCTCGTGACACTCTTCATTTCTTTTTTATTTTTTTGGATAAGAAAGTAAAATTCAAAACAAGAAAAAGTTCCAGTTTTAAAATAAAAAACACGACTAAACTTTTCTATCATATTTATTACTGTAGGGACTCGAAAATATATTATTTTGTGCTCGAAAATGCTCGTGACATGAGCAGAGGTCCAATAATTTTCCATCTTTTAGAACCCGTCAATGGCAATACACATAAGGGCTTTATTTGTTAAAAAAAAGCAACGTTGTTTTAAAACTCCACGTTGCCTTTTTTGGTGAACAGATTAAGAGAATGTTGAAGTTGAGGCCATGCATTGAAATTAGAGAAAAATTCTAGGTAAAAACCTAACACTTTATTTTTAAACACAATTAATTTATATTTAATAAAATAAAATGAAAAAAAGTTGCTTTCATATTCTTCTTTAATTTATTTGATTGTCTCTCTCTCCTTTATATCTTTTGATTTTTGACTTTTTGATTAAAATATATTACTTTTTATTTCAACCAACAAAATTTAAATTAATATGATAAAAATATTTAAAAAAATATATTTGCTCTCCTTATGAATTTCAGAACCTTTTTACTTTTATTAATTACTTTTTAATAAACTTGAATGTTAAAATCTGAAAAATAAAAATAAGATTGAAAAATAACATTTTACTCTTATTCCACAATTTTTTATTCAATGCTTCAGTTGTTGTCTATTTTTATTATTTTTTTGGTGAAAAAAACTCATTATTATTATTATTATTATTATTCTTTAAGTTCCATTTTTTATTATTTTCTAAAAGATTAAATTAATTTTGTCAGGATCTTATTAAAAGCATAATAACCACTTAAATACCATAATTGATGTGCTTGCACGACACGAGAGAGTTTAAAGTTATTATATTGGCCTTTTTTCTTCTTCAATATCTTATCTTCTTCCATTTTTGAATTAGTTTGTAAATGAATTGGAAGGAATATAACAGTTTGAAGCTTCCAATGAAATAATATCGTTTCATTATATTTTAATAAAAATATGTAGATTGATTATGTTTTCTAATTTTTTAAATAAATTAATAATTCCTTAATTTAATTAACAAAACACAAAGTCTCTTGTATACTTTTCAGTTTTTATTGCTTATTTTTCAATCTTATTTTTTAAAATATTAAAATTTTTTAAAATGTTAATAAAAGTTGTTAAAAGTTAAAAATATTAAAAAACAATTAATTTATCATATTAATTTAGGGAGAGCAAATATTAAAAAGCAATTAATAAAAGTAAAAAGCTGTGAAATTCATACAGAGAGCAAATATGTTTTTTAAAACCTTTTTTATCATATTAATTTAAATTTGGTTGGAATAGAAAATAATACATTTTAACCAAAAAATCAAAAATCAAAAAATATAAAGAAGAGAGAAACAATCAAGTGCACTAAAAAAGAGTGTGAGAATAACTAATTCTATTTTTATTTTATTTAATATAAATATTTAATTAATTATACTTAAAAATAAAGCGTTAAGTTAGTGCGCACACAAAAAATTTCTCAAAATGAGATGGGTTTCTCTCCCCAGTCATGATACACTACTAACCTATTAATTAAGAAAGGTTACTTGCGTATAGAGAACAGATATATAGATAGAGGCCCTTCAACATCAAAGGCCACTACGTAGAAAAGACAACAATACGAACTAAAGAAAACACGCTCATCCTTATCGCGTGCTTAAGATATATGAAACATGAATTTAATTTAATCACCTTGTTGCTACTTGCAGACTTGCAGTTAGCCACCCTCATCCATTTTTTCTTCTTTCCTTTTTAACCAATGATATCCCCTGCTCGATAAAATGGATCATGGATGATGATTATTAATATTTTCTGAGGTTACTATATACAAAAGGTAGTTTTTTTTAAGCTAACGTCTCTGAAAATTAAACATTTATAGTTTTATCAACAAAAATTAAATTTAACAAAAAAATCTAATTTCTCATAACGTTTGAACCCATAGACCTAGATTTGAAGTACTAGCGATGAACTTATGTTTGAATTCTTACTAAGAGATGTGTATATTCAATGTTTGAAAGTGTCTCAAAAAAATATTAACTCTATTAGAGCATACTTGTGGGGCAACCAAAAATAAAGAATTTGTCATTCTTAAAATTCAAACGGTTGTTATCACTGTACCTAACCAATGGTAAGAGATATAATCTATGTCGACAAGGTAGAGAAACCACAATAAATAGATATGCTTAGCTGGTATATGTGCCATGGAGAGTGGAGACTAGACTAGAGAGGTAGCAGCTTGGCCAACCCCAACTTTCTGGGGACCCAGCAAGCAATAGCACACACCCAACAAAGTAAGACTCTGCTTTTGGATTAACTAAACCTATGTATCACAAACACTGAGGATTGAGGAAGCAGACAAGGTTGTCATGTGTCATTTGCATGCCTTGTCACTCATTTTGTGAATGGGTGCACATGAGACTTTGACGCTCTGTCCCAACTCCCAACCCTTCATTTATGTTCTTTTGTGTCATCCTCCCCGTTTTGCTGATCTGTAAAGCCTCTTCGTATCTTTCTGTACCATTTCCGTATTTGATTTTGCTTCTCCCTTTTTTCTCTCTTTTTCTCTTTATCCTTTTGCGGTTTTGCCTTTAACTTTTGAAAAATGAGGCTGCTACAAGTTTGCACCAACTCCTCCAGCTGCATGCAGTACTTCTAAAGAAGCCCCTGATCACATTAGCAAGAGTCTAGCTTAAGCGCTCTTACGCTGTCAGATCAACATAAAACTTACATGCCTATATGGTATTCATGCTGATCAGATGGCGTGAGAACGCCCAATACTCTTATTAATCGTACGACGCCCAATAAAAAATCACTGGGCCATTAGGAGGAGCATGGATTGTGCCCTTCCCCAGCCCATCATCAAATTATTTAAAAAAAAAGAATCAACAATGCACAAGAGCCCCCGAAGGACATCCAGGCTACATTAAGGGATAGAAGAAATTGCACACTACAGCTCTTTGATGTTTGAATTTTAAAAATTTATGATTCTGCGTCTAAAAATTATATGATTCACTTACTTTATTCATGAATCTTGGAAACAGACAATTTAATTATTAAAAAATTTAAATTTCCTACTCCTTAATTGGTCTTTAAAGCGTGTATTTATAAAAACTGATTTACTGAGTCGTAGATCAAATTTTTAAAAGATTGAATATTGTATTTTTAAAATTTATGGATCAAATAGACATATATTTAATTTTCAGAAGGATTGGTTAATTTGAAGTTTTTTTAGGGACCAAATTAAGCATATTTTTTTAAAATGGTACTGGAAGATAATTTTGAGGATGATATCATCATCTTCCATTTAATTGCTCTTGTTTTTCATTTCCGACGTGCACTGCTAGCTCATCCTGGTTATCAATTATGAGTTGTGAGAGTCAAGGCCTATGAGGGACGACAGCTCATTTTATCAATAGGGATGGGACGATTGCTAATTTTCATGTTCGGTTGCCAAAATTTTTATTTTTTTGAGAATCTATATTCTCTTAAGTGGGAGAATATGAATTTCCAAACTCAAGTGATGGAATGGGTTTTTTCATGTTCCAATATAATAATTTAAGTATTATACCCTTATAAAAATTTTAAAATTATATTCTTATCTTAATATATAATTAACCTCATTTAATTATCTTAAAATATTTGTAGTATTTATGTTGATACACTTGAGATTATTGGGACCACGACAACTGGTTATTTTAGCAATGTAGTCAACAATAAAATATTATTTTACTAGGTGTGATGTGTAGTCAAATTTATTAAAAAATTATTTCATATATTTTGTAATATATTAAAAATTAATATATTAAAATTGTTAGTAATATGTTGATTATTAAATATAACTATGAAGTAGCTTCACAAATTTGACTTTCAATATGTCTTATATATAAAATTTAATATATTCAATATGTCATTATTTAATATATTTATACAATATTTAATATATTTAATATGTTAAATATATTAAATATTGTGTAATATATTTAAAAATTATATTCAAATTCTTTATTGAATTTATTTATCAGTGTTCTTTTATATAATATTTATATAACTTTTTACATTCATGGTATTATAATAATTTTCTCACAATTTTTTTTTTACATTCTAACACAAATTATTATAACAGAACTAAACATAGAAAAGAATTATTTTTTCATTTCCTTTTATGCCTAACCAAACATGATCCAATTCTCATATTTCAGTTCTAGCCATCAAATCTTACCAAAGTTTTCTTTGGAACCACCTTGAGCACATGTCAAAAATGCTAAATGTCTACGAAGCACGAGCACTATTATCGTCTTCATTATTTTTTTATTAATATTGGTCATGGTTCAAAATGACTAAACCAAACATTAATAGAGAAAGAGGCCGGATTCGAGCTTCCAATGATTCAACATTCAACCTATCTATTCGCCATAAATATAGATGTGGTGAACGTATACGTAGCTTAATTTCTTGTAAAAGTAAAATGTTGACTATATATATTTTAGTGTATTTCAATATATGTGTTGTGATGAAAAGTTAGATTTAAATCTAAATTATATAAAATTTAACTCTTTATTCTAACACATATACTAACATAAATAAATAGTTTTTAGTATTACAATATAGAATATAGATTCGTAATAAAACTGTGCCCTGTGGTTTTAATATTACTTATTTAGGTTGAGACTACAGTGAACTACTCAATAATAGTAACAATAAAGATTTCACAGATTAGAAGATATAAACATTAATTTGAATAAGTATTTTTGTGCCTTTATTAAGGGATGCATGGTTGGGTGGTTTCAAAAAGAAGATTAAGAAATAATGGAATGAGTGTCCCTTTTAAAAAAAAAAAAAAGTAAATCATGACTCAAAAATTTAACTACGGTTAAAATTATAATTAATAAAACCGTTGTTAAAATCGTGAGTAATTAAAAATTTTATCCTAATTCTTTTAAGAAAAAAATAAAGACACCCAATCCGAGAAACAATCGGCGAAGAGGTGCATAGGATCCCACTTATGTACGTATGCATGTGCTGTTTTTTGTTTTTCGGTAAAAAGGAGAAATTTAATTAAATAAAGACGGAATACAGAAATGTCTGATAGATACTAGATAGGTCTATAAAGACGGAACGTATGCATGTGCTGTTATTACCACTCACTGTACCCTAACCCCCAAACACTACACATGCTCATTAGCTTATTTTACATTTTTTTCACAAATCATTCCTACAAATTTTTTAGGCATAATCCAATCATTTATTGTTCTTATATTATTATTATTATTATTATTATTATTATTATTATTATTTATTCACGTCAAACATCTATCTTCGTCTCTTGCAATTCTTGGTTTCCCTAGTTGAGATACTTAGAAAAATAATTCTTTTTCAAATTTACCGAAACTAGAAATAAGGTTATTTTCAAATTGATGACATTTCCATGGACAAAAGTATTATGGCTCAAAGAGTTTGAATGGCTCTATTAGTATGCAACCAACCATTGTGAGGTGATCAGTTATTGTAATTTAAATCACACATATTTTATGTTTTTGCATTATGTAAAAAGTATATTCGTTTTTCTTAAATTTTGCAAAAAAAAAAATCGTTGCTTTTGCTTTGATAAAAAATATTGATTTAGTGTATATATTTTTTTAAAATTTAGTTCATAAAAAAATTAATACTTTAATTTAGTCTTTATAAAATTATATTTGTTTTAATTTAATATTTTTTTTGCAATAAATTATTTAAAATTTAGCAACAATAAAAAAATAAAACTGAAATGAATATATTTTTTATAAGTGAAATTAAATTATCAAATATTTTAAAAATTAAATTAGTACAATTATAATATTTTAATTACTAAATAAATATAATTTACTCATTTCACTCTCACGTCTCAACTCATATTGCTTGGCTTTGGTCTATATCCGTACCCGTCTTCACTATCATATCACTTCAATCAATGTGACTTGTGAGCAGCTCAATTAATGAATAAACAAAAGGAAAACGGCACCGTATTAGACATCCGTGATACGGACTGACCTCCCTCGTCCTTATCTGTCACAACTCACAACTTAAATTACATCTCAAACTCGCCGTGTTCTTCTTTTCTCAATTTTAGAGTCCTGACTTTTTGTTTTGATTAAATAGAATCGTTAACTCGAGATTGACGTAAAATTTCATTTGATCAGATCTGCTTGATTAAGTGAAGTACGGGTCAAATTGAAAACACACATGCCAATTCTTAGTGATTAGATTTTGGTGAAAAAAACAAATTAATACAACAAGATGAACCAGTCCATTAAGTAACCATTATATATTAGATTGTGTCCTAATCTCTGAGATTTTTGAACTTCCAAATCCCAATGGCCAATTAATATTCCATCGTCAAGATTTTTTATTTTTATTTTTCTTTTGGGTTCTTTTCAAGTTTGTTTTATTCGACGTTGGCTTTCGGCCTAATTAACGTGGGGCCTCCCTCGCTCTTTATTTTGGACTCTTGAGTGTACGGCATTTACGGAATCAACGACAACAAGTCAAGGTTGGAATCTTCAACTTGAAATGAAATATTGTTTAAACTTTAAACATCATTCATTAACCTAATCATTTCGATTTTTATTATGACAACATCGTCCCACCAAAGTAAATATACGTATAGTACCCACACAAGTGCAAAGATAGCCTTTACTTTTTTAAAGGGGTTAGTAAAATATATCCAATGTTATTCTCCACATAAAGAAAATGCTAATAATTTAGAATATGAAACGGTATAGTATTTGCGTGAACTTTTGTTATGTATGATATATATACAGAAGATAAGATTTAAAAAAAAAAAAAAGATAAGGAGGTGGAGGATATACCGTGTAGTATTTGAAGTTCGTCCCACTTTTCTTTCATGAGCTTGTCGTGGAGTAAGTTTTAATAATATTTTATTGCTAGCTTTGCAAGCAAAGGTTAATTGAATACAGAGAGAAAAAGCCAATTCAATAGTGATTGGTTTAGTGAAAAAAAATTGTGTCCCAAACAAACTTTATTTGTAAGATTAGGAGTTTGAATCTTGGAGTCTCCACTTCAGATTATTTTTACAATTTTCTCACCAAAAAAAAAAAACAGAGAAAGGCCTGAAGCATGTCATAACCTTGTAAGGAATCAATCCCTAAAAAAATATAAGCCTAATAAACAGTGATTGGTTTAGTCTTTAGTGAAAATAGACTGTGTTTGTAATACCCAAGAAAAATAAAATATAAATATTTGTTTACAAACTACTGTTACTATTTCAGTATACGGTACTATTCACATGTATAATATTATTTACATATATGATACTGTTCATTTATATAATCGAAATGTCAAGTATTAGATGTTGTTTGGTCATAAGAGAAAACTAGAAAGAAGTTCGTATGAGAAACTGACGTTTTATGTGTGAAAATACCCTTAGGGACTAAAGTGAAAGGACTGAATTGAAAAGAAACTTAAAGGTTTAAGGTGAAAGGATATTTTTCCCTTTTAAGTTTCCAATAGTAATAACAGAAAAATTTTAACGTGTTAGAAATGTCATTTTCATAAATAGTAAATTGAATATTTTATTAGCACATAGTGTCAAATAGTACCCTTGACTTTTGCTATAAATAGGCCCTTCTATTTCACTTGTAAACTCACACCTTCAACTTCTCTTCTTCTCTCCTTAAGTTTCTCTTACTCCAAAGCTAGGCCTCTGAGATTTTGGACCTTTCCTTTTCAGCTTAGGTAAGGATACTATGCTCTTTGTATGTCTTTCAAATTTTAGAAGTTAATTTCTTAAGTATGCTCTGTGGTTGCGGTTTTGGCCGATCTTCCACATCAGAAAAACTGTCCTTAGCTGTTTATATGTTATTTTGATTCTCTGATTACCGAAATAGAATGTAAACTGTGAAGAATACATGTCTAGGAAAGTTCTGGCTAAGGAAAGACCTGGTTTTTAAGTGTGTCCAGTGTGACCCTCCACTCTTTCCTGGGAACTTACCTGGTGTACTCTTTTACAGATTGTATTCTCTATTTCTGGTATGAATAGTACCCGTACATATGAATAGTAACTGTATGAATAGTAAATGTACATATGAATAGTATCTATACGTAAAAATAGTATTCATACGTATGAATAGTGACCGTATGTACGAATATTATCCATATGTATAAATAATATCTGTACATATGAATAGTGATCGTATATATGAATAGTGACTGTATATATGAATAGCACTGTATGTATAAACAGTATCTGTATGAAAACAATCTTAACTTGTTTTCTCTAATCTTTCATGAAAATCTCCGTAGCGGAATACTGAAATTCATCTGTGTACTCTTATCTGTAACGACTTAGAGAAGCGATATTCGTACGGAATCCAGGTGAGTGAAACGACCCCGTTTTAATAGAGTTTTAGCATTACTGGTGATAAAAAGTATGTCGTAGGACACTCCCAAGATTCATAGGGGGAAATTGAATTCAGAATGGCGAATATAATGAGATAATTAATCCAGAAGTATGGATAAGAAAAAGCAAGTATCTCATGATGATGTGAAGATTGAATCTCTTGAATTGTGGTTTATAAAGCTATAATATAGTTATCTACTATACCTGTTATATGGATGAATATTATATTGAGCTTCTGATTATGATATGAAATGCTATTGATTGTGATTGAGCGGGACAGTACCCCCTCTCACGGCAAGGCGGAAAACTCGGTTGACAGGGTGTCTTGACCAATGAGTGTGGAGACAACGATTCCCTTAGTAGGGATATAGCCCGGATTGGTGATAAATCCGTGAGGCGCCCTAGCTAAGAGGATGAGGTTGTGCGTCATGGCGAAAATATACATAATTGGTGAGCCGGCCTGTGTGCGCTCTCCGGGATATATTGCCATTGACGAGTACTAGTAACGTTTGTTGAATTGGATGAATTTTTATCTTCTGTCTATTGGTTGAGTATGAGCCTTTGGATATGCTTGCATGACTGGTAATGTATTTGAATTTTATTAACGCGAGGCCGATTCGCTCATTGAGTTTAAAAGCTCACACTGTTTGTACAACCTTTTTGTTCAGATCAGGTTGCTATCGAAGAATATCTGCTAGAAGAGTAGATCACTTTGTACCCTCCCGTTATCGGGTAGGCACCTTTATTGTTGTAGATTATGTTGCTCTGTAATCGTCTAGGACATCTAGGTCAGGGGTTCGACATTTGGCTTGTATGTCAGTATAATAATGTATTTTAAATTGATAATCTATTATTACATGCAAATCATCTCTATGATTTTCAGATAAGAAAATTTGATATATTTATCGGAAGGCTTACAGTGATGAGAGATTCATCATTGTGCCGGTCATGTGCCCAGAAAACAGGTCGTGACAAAGTTGGTATCAGAGCAAAGGTTGTTAGGTCTCCTAGTGATTACAGAGCAAGGTAACCTTAGTAGTACCTCCTCTATCGTTGTGAACCCGGGCACAACTATAGAGAGACGGCTCTACTGAAGGTCCTTTAAGATGTTTTCATTTCCTTTCCCTCCGAGACTTATCTCTTCTTAGAAATTATGTTGTCAGGTTTAATTTTAGATAGATGTGGCCACACTTTTGAACTTAGTAAAGGAAAGGTTATTACTTGTTTTGATTCCGTTGTTGTTGGATCAAATTTTTATATGGTGGATTTTATAAGCTGAATTCATGATTGAATTTGTGTAGCTATATTATTTTAGGGTACCAGCCAATAAAAGAAACCACTCGCATTAAAAACAAAAAAACTGAAGGATTACATTGCAAAAAAGAAGAAGTTTACTCATGCATGAGTAATCTAAAAGCGAGGTGGTCTTGGATTAGGAGGGTTGTATTGTATCATCACCCCTCGACCATTCCTTGGAGCAAGGGACATAGCAATGTCGCGGAGGGTAGTGTAAATCCCATTCATACAATCAACACTTCTTTGTTGTTGATTGCAGAAGCACTGGGTAGACCAATAGAAGAACATGTCTATTCTTGAAGTCATTTCTGCATGATTGCGTTTAGTTAACTTCTCCAGGTCTCCTATCATCTTTTTCAGATTTTTCACCTCCTGCTCTAGACAGGCGATTTTGTCCTCCGAGGTATGGCCCGTGCTAGTCTCCTCAGCTTCCTCGATCTTCTTCATTTTCTTCTCCTTCTGTTTCTCTGGAGACCCCTCAAAAGGTCTTTTGCCCTTGTCTTTGCCCAGACTTAAGTTTAAGTCGAGCTCTTCTTCCTTAGCCTCTACTGTGAGATCAATGTACTTCCTTGCGGACATGATTTGGAAAAATTTAGAAATTTTTGTAAGAGTATGAGGCGAGAGGAATACTGGGGGATTGTAGGCTCGGAGATTATTACTCTTTGTGGTGTGGTAACTGAGAACGCTGAGAAGGTTTTTATAGAGAAAAAATTTGGACTAAGAGACAAAGAAGATATCTCTTCACCGCACCCCTACACGATCAACCTATGGATTTCTGCAAGCTGGAAGCCAGAAGTCTAGGGTAGGCGTGCACACCGATAGCGCGTTGCATTAATGCCAAAACCACGAAAGTCAGTATTCGGTGGATTTGCGGTCGATTTTACTTGGTTTTCCCATTTCTCCCGTTGGCATTTTTCGAAATTCAAAGAAGTTGAAGATATAGCCATTAAAGATTGCCTTAGATGCTTTTATGATGAACTGAAATGCATTTCTCTGTTTTATTGTGTTGTTCTTAAGAGCCTTCAGTTGAGTATAATATACATAATTGATTGAATCATGTTGTAATTACATTTATGTATGTTATTCATGCATAATGAGTGAAGGCTACGATCAAGGAGAATATGTGATGATCCTACATATACTCATAGAGATGTGAAATCAAAATGACTTGGATAGAATAAAATGTGTAGATGATGATATATCTTCATGGTTACATATACTTACATATAATGCTCTCGTGGGCAAATGAAAGGCAGTGATTTCCTTACATCATGATAATGCTTAAGGCATGTGACCGTAAGCAGTTAACTTTGTTTTAATATATATATATTGATATACATATATTATGTGTAAGTCTAGAGTAAAGACACCGATTAGAATCTAAGATACGGCCAATATGAGGCGACCTAATCATAGAGGGACATCGTGATATAGGATTACAGAATAAAACAAGTTTAGAGGGAGAAAATCTCAGACTGAAGAGCGTAGTTAGTCAGAACTTTGAGAAAGGTCAAGATTAGCCGAAAATTTTTTTGAGGAAATCTTTGACTTATGTTAATTGCATTAAATTATATTTACTATTTACTTGCATGTCCGACATTAATTGCTGGCATTGCGACGTATGTGATCTGTAAACCTTATAGCGAGCGGCGTGTAGGTTGTGGTGGCTTTAGCTCCAGGGGCTTCGGGTTGTCTATAAATCTTGTATGCCCGTTACCCTACTCATCGCACCAAGCAAACCTACTTCTTTCATTACATACCTATTTCTCAATCTCCATTCCTTTCTCATTCAAAGTTATTTCTGAGATCCCTAGAGCAATGGCCGATAATAAGTCTTTTAACTTGAATTTTGAGACTGGCAATGTAGAGCTTGATTTAAATCTAAGTCTCGAAAACAACAAAGGGAAGAGACTTGTAGACAGGTCACCAGAAATTAAGAAGAGAAAGAGGGATGTAATAGAGTTGGAGGAGGACAGTACTGCAACATCCTCAGAAAATAAGCTTGCATTCCTGGAACGTAAGATAGAGAGCCTGGAATACAAGATAGAGGACCAGAAGCGACTAATAAGTCGTCTCTTTGAAAACCAAGAGAAACTGATAAACCGTCGTTTCGGGGAACTGGCTAATCGAGTTGATAGACATTCAATGTTTGCAACTCAAAATTTTCGTGACCAACAAGCAAGGTGTATTGACTGTATGAACGGAGTGACTTATGCTCTTCGCCAAATTTCTCAGGCGCTTCCTCCAGAAACTCTTTCTAGGCTGCAACGATTAGCTTCCTCCTTAAGGTCTGAAGCACCTTCCTCTTCTAGACTTGGAGCACCTTTTACATTTCAAAAGCCTCCTCGTCCTTAATTTATTTTTCTTTTGTTTGTACCTAAAGCTACATTTGGTGTAAGCTTCACGTATTAAAATTATCTATGTACTAGAAATAAAATTTAAGTTAGTATCTAGATCTTCTTTGTTGAAGTGATTCATTTTACTGAAAGAACTTGAGGAATGAGAAGATATTGGACTTGTTATATTTCATACTTGATTCTAAAGCATAGTATAGTAATATCTTTTTGACTGAGCAGAGTTACTAAAATGATATTTCATTGCACTTCTGAGCTATGGAGGAATGCTGAATAAGTATTTTATGAACCTATAGAACTATGGGTTTGCCTCAATCATTGAAGGGATGCGACTCTATATGAGTCATTGAGGTGAGAGGAATTTTCATATATATAATTATGCGTAAGAAGTATGTTATTTACTTATCATATTTTCTAGGATTGTTCTTCCTAGAGATTTATGTAATGATTTCATTTTATATAACGCCTTCAGCTGAGAGTATCGCCTTAAGGTAGAAGGATCGCCTTCGGGCAAGAGTATTGCTTATGGCCAAAATGATGCCTTCGGGTAGGGTGCTTGTATTCGTAAAAGTTATAAGCTATGTGTGTGGAAACATGTGTTCTGATATTCAATGTGAACTGGAAAGACCACGTGCCACTTTTGAGATGACACCTATTTGAGGTTTTACATAGAGACAGAGTTCGTCTTTGATTAGGTGGTTTGAGTTTGGTAAAGGTTATGAGGATGAGACACTTTATGGTACAAAAGGTTGTGGAGAAGATTAAACTGATGAGGAAGAGATTACTTGCTGTCTAGAAAAGGCAAAAGTCTTATGCAAATTATTGATAATGCGGTTTAGAGTTCACAATCAATGGTATAATATTCTTGTAAATCTCACCAAGGGTGTGATGAGGTTTTGGAAGAAAGAGATACAAAGAATGAGATATAGACGAAGTAATCACACTTATTTCAGTCTTGAAATGAGTTTTGAATTCGGGGGACCGAATTCTCTTAAGGGGGTGATAATGTAATATCCAAGAAAAATAAAATATAAATATTTGTTTACAAACTACTGTTACTATTTCAGTATACGGTACTATTCACCTGTATAATACTATTTACGTATATGATACTGTTCATTTATACAATCGAAATGTCAAGTACTAGATGTTGTTTGGTCATAAGAGAAAACTAGAAAGAAGTTCGTAGGAGAAACTGACGTTTTATGTGTGAAAATACCCTTAGGGACTAAAGTGAAAGGACTGAATTGAAAAGAAACTTAAAGGTTTAAGGTGAAAGGATATTTTTCCCTTTTAAGTTTCCAATAGTAATAACAGAAAAATTTTACATCGTGAGGTGCACAGTAACTGCATTATTAGAAATGTCATTTTCATGAATAGTAAATTAAATATTTTATTAGCGTATAATGTCAAATAGTACCCTTGACTTTTGCTATAAATAGGTCCTTCCATTTCACTTGTAAACTCACACCTTCAACTTCTCTTCTTCTCTCCTTAAGTTTCTCTTACTCCAAAGCTAGGCCTCTGAGATTTTGGGCCTTTCCTTTTCAGCTTAGGTAAGGATACTATGCCCTTTGTATGTCTTTCAAATTTTAGAAGTTAATTTCTTAAGTATGCTCTGTGGTTGCGGTTTTGGCCGATCTTCCACATCAGAAAAACTGTCCTTAGCTGTTTATATATTATTTTGATTCTCTGATTACCGAAATAGAATGTAAACTGTGAAGAATACATGTCTAGGAAAGTTCTGGCTAAGGAAAGACCTGGTTTTTAAGTGTGTCCAGTGTGACCCTCCACTCTTTCCTGGGAACTTACCTGGTGTACTCTTTTACAGATTGTATTCTCTATTTCTGGTATGAATAGTACCCGTACATATGAATAGTAACTGTATGAATAGTAACTATACATATGAATAGTATTCATACGTAAAAATAGTATTCATACGTATGAATAGTGACTGTATGTACGAATATTATCCATATGTATAAATAGTATCTGTACGTATGAATAGTGATCGTATATATGAATAGTGCTATATGTATGAACAGTATCTGTATGAAAACAATCTTAACTTGTTTTCTCTAATCTTTCATGAAAATCTCCGTAGCGGAATACTGAAATTCATCTGTGTACTCTTATCTGTAACGACTTAGAGAAGCGATATTCGTACAGAATCCAGGTGAGTGAAACGACCCCGTTTTAATAGAGTTTTAGCATTACTGGTGATAAAAAGTATGTCGTAGGACACTCCCAAGATTCATAGGGGGAAATTGAATTCAGAATGGCGAATATAATGAGATAATTAATCCAGAAGTATGGATAAGAAAAAGCAAGTATCTCATGATGATGTGAAGATTGAATCTCTTGAATTGTGGTTTATAAAGCTATAATATAGTTATCTACTATACCTGTTATATGGATGAATATTATATTGAGCTTCTGATTATGATATGAAATGCTATTGATTGTGATTGAGCGGGACAGTACCCCCTCTCACGGCAAGGCGGAAAACCCGGTTGACAGGGTGTCTTGACCAATGAGTGTGGAGACAACGATTCCCTTAGTAGGGATATAGCCCGGATTGGTGATAAATCCGTGAGGCGCCCTAGCTAAGAGGATGAGGTTGTGCGTCATGGCGGAAATATACATAATTGGTGAGCCGGCCTGTGTGCGCTCTCCGGGATATATTGCCATTGACGAGTACTAGTAACGTTTGTTGAATTAGATGAATTTTTATCTTCTGTCTATTGGTTGAGTATGAGCCTTTGGATATGCTTGCATGACTGGTAATGTATTTGAATTTTATTAACGCGAGGCCGATTCGCTCATTGAGTTTAAAAGCTCACACTGTTTGTACAACCTTTTTGTTCAGATCAGGTTGCCATCGAAGAATATCTGCTAGAAGAGTAGATCACTTTGTACCCTCCTGCTATCGGGTAGGCACCTCTATTGTTGTAGATTATGTTGCTCTGTAATCGTCTAGGACATCTAGGTCAGGGGTTCGACATTTGGCTTGTATGTCAGTATAATAATGTATTTTAAATTGATAATCTATTATTACATGCAAATCATCTCTATGATTTTTAGATAAGAAAATTTGATATATTTATCGGAAGGCTTACAGTGATGAGAGATTCATCATTGTGCCGGTCATGTGCCCAGAAAACAGGTCGTGACAGTGTTCCAAACAAATTTTATTTGTAAAGTTACGAGTTCGAATCTTAGAGTTCTCATTTTAGATTCTTTTTACAATTTTTTTCACAAAAAAAGGCCTAAATCATGTCATAACTTTGTAATAAATCAATCCCCAAAAATTATAAGCCTAATAAACAGTGATTGGTTCAGTGAAAATAAACTGTGTTCCAAACAAACTTTATTTTTAAGGTAAGTAGTTCAAATCTTAGAATCCCCACTTTAGATTATTTTTACAATTTTCTCACAAAAAAAAAACAGAGAAAAGGCCTGGAGCATGTCATAACCTTGTAAGAAATCAATCCCTGAAAAATATAAACCTAATAAATTTAAGAGTTTGTATATCAACACATTACATGCAACTTATTAATCAAAATCAATAATGTCCTTTTCCTCTAATTTTATTATTAGTTCAAAAATTTTGTTAATTCTATTTTATATGTTTATAAAAAAAATTAATATCTTTTTATTGCAAACATTATTTGATTTTTTAATCAAATCAATTAACCCTCAAATGTGATCACCATATGATACAAATATAATTTTTTAATGTAATATATTGTTTAATAAATTCAAATTAGTATTATTTTGTATTTAACTTTAATCATTCTCTTTCTCTATATAAATTATCGGATGAGATACTAAGTATGACAATTATATTGGAAATAGATTATTCATCTTGCATCTCCTAATTAATTACCACACGTTTGATAAATCAATTTTGTTTACAAATTAAGAAGAAAGTAATCAATTAAATAAAGATATAATATAATATTAAAGTCAAATTAAAATTTCCTCGACTTAAAGAATTAAAAATAATTTCATATTCCAACAATCAATAAACTATAATTTTGCTATTCTGTCAATGTTACCCCCAACTAATCCTTTTTTTTTTTTAATATCCAACTAACCTTTTATCTTATATGTTAATTATTAGGCAGAGATTGCCACATCTCATGATCATGGGTGAGTTTCAATATTCAATATGAAATTTGTGGATTAAAAGTAATTGGTGTAACCTCGCAGACATGCTAATATATACGCATACAAATTAAATAGACTCGTACTCTCGTTTGTACTCTTAGATTCATTAGTCATTCGATTAGGCGACAAGTGAAGTCTTATATAAGTTTTATTATGATCTAATGACTCTTGTTATCTCAATATGATTATGGACTAGCATAAATCATATTTATCTATACATATATTTATTTATTTATATGTATTATTTAATTTTAATAATAAGTTAATTATAAATTCTTTTATAAATTAAACAATCTTTATTGAATTGAAACTGGGTCTTGTGTGGGCTAACTAATAATTGGAATGTCAGCCTATTAGAGTTTCACAAGGAAGGGTCTCTACTTTCTGCCTATATATCTGATGTAGCAGTCCCATTGAAATAACACTCTCTGAAAGCATATTAGGCCAAGAGGGCAGTTATGTTCTCCTTAATTATTTTGTTTTTTATTCTTCAATTTTATTTATACCCGATAATCAATTACTATCAAGAGTTCTGCTGTTTTCCCAGGTACGCATATTTTTGTTATTATTCATATATGCTATAGAACTATCTGCAATACAATACTTGTATATAGTAATTGTTTACAAATTCCTTCAATTGGTATCAGAGTCAGGTTTACAGATTGTTCTATGACTGTATGAAATTAGAATCATATGACGATTATATCCGTTCATATTGATTGGGAAAAATTATTATGATTTGGGTAAATTCCTTTTATTAGGATTCATAAAGAAATTTTTTTTATAGAACCCTAAATTTGTGTTTTGTTTATGATTAATGAGAATTTTCTCAAATTATGATTATTGAGAATTTAGATAATGTTTGTGATTATTATAATTCTCAATCTGTGATTATGTTTCCATTGATCATGTATATGTAATTTTCAAATTGGGATAAAAAGGCTTTGGTGATAAAATTAACATATACATATATAATTGATTCAATCACTTATATACATTCAATCATTGGATATACGTGATATTGAGACTTATATTTCGGGGAGAATTTTAAAAAAATTGAATTATTGATATATATATATATATATATATATATATATATATATATATATATATATATATAATGATTGAATTATACTTACTGAATTACGTAATCAATACATTGTAAATCATCACTGTTGGTGTGTACCAACAGTGATGAATCTTCAATTGATTAAAGTTATACATATTGGACACATGATTGTAGGTACATGAATATTTTTTTTTTATTCAATGCATAGTGGATAATCATGAGTACACAATTTCCTTTTGTGTTGTTGTACCCAATCTATCTAATTTCTTGTTGTTTCCCTTATTTCGCACGCTTGTGTGATTATCCCTTGTATAGCGTGGATTCAATTATAAATTTGGAGATATATGAATGATTAATTCATGTTACAATTGAATCCAAAATTACATATATATATATATATATATATATATATATATATATATATATATATATATATATATATATATATATATATATATATATAAAAGATTGAATTTTATATATTTGTTTATCTCAATTATATTTTGGTTATATATATTGATCAAAATTTTGAATTTTCTTATGAATTTGAGATTGAATTTGTCAAAAATCTTAATTGAATATAGTATTATTTAAAATTCAGCTCGAGATTTTTTTTATAAATTTTCAATATTATTATCTATTAAATATCCCTTATACTCTGTTCTAGAGCACCGTTTGTATATTTTAAATTTTTGAGAGACAATTTACAATTATTTAATTATTTAAATTTTATTGTTTTATTATAAATTGTTTCTAAATGGTCTGCCAAATTATTTTGATATCCAAAAATATTATTTGGATAATTTTGTGACATTATGAGCTCGCCTACTGCGGGTCCAATCTTTGGTATTATTTTTGAAAATAATTTTGGCTTGAAAAAAGGGGAAAATAGCAATTATGGTGACAATAAATAATTTATTTTGAAATATTATTACTATACACACCTATCGGAGTGACATTAATGTACGTTTCTTATGGTAAATAATTTTTTTTTGATGTTTCCTTTTGATATTTTTGTAATATAAAAGGATTACGAAATCACCTCAGTTACACATTACTGATCTGTTACTCTATATCATGTGTACTATAATATGCTTTAATCTTGTATCTATAATTGATCTGAAATTTACTGACTTTGGATTATATATTTCTCTTAATTAATTATACTTTTTCATATTCATTATTGTTTATGTAAAATATAAACTTTTAACATGTATGATCTACTTCCCTATCGGATACTATTTTTACATCGTTAAAGCTTATGCTTCCTGATATGTGCTATAATTATAGTTGTTATTTTAGCTTTAATGATTATTATATTTTAATGATTAACTATTGCTATCCAAGTGGGAGAATTGTTAAATTTTAATATATATATATATATATATATATATATATATATATATATATATATCCTATGTGGATTAGCATTAATAAATTATTAAAATATTTTTTAAATCATTAATATATTAACTATATTAATTATGTTTTATAATATAGCATTTTAATTAATTCAATGAATATTGTAACTGAGTTGAATCTAATTTAGTTTATATTTCTCCTAATTTTTGGTGACTTTTTTGACCTAGAGCTTCACCAAATAGATATTAAGACAACATTTTTCAACGATCATTTGCACATAGATCAACCTAATTGTTCTTTAGAAATATGGTAAAAAGTATCTAGTATGCAAATTAAAGAGATCCATATAGATTTTAAAATTGACCTTGAGGCAATGGTACCTAAAATTTCACCATGTTGTCACTTTGATCAACTTCAAGGAGAATATGTGTCTCATTAGTGTTTTTACATGATGACTAGTGGGAGTAAGTTTGTAATTTTAAATATTGTACTTTTAGTTTTTTGGCCTGAAATTCAATGAGTATTCCTTACTCTGCTAGTTGCACCTTGGTATATCATATTCTCCCATTTGATGTGCCACAGTCAAGGAATTAATTTTTTGATCTTTATATGAATGGAATAATTTTATTAGACAAGATATATATTTATTATATTTTTTTAATATAATTGCTGATTATTTGTATAACTGTAACATCACCTATCGTGGGTATAATTATACAAAATTTTGTGAATTGAATGATTAATTTTTTTAATAATTATTTGATTACATTAATAATAATTATACCCTATCAGTGCGTTATCATTAATGTAATTTGTTGTACAATGTACTATTCATTTTATGCTTACATCAATTATCTTTTGAGTACCCTATTGGTACTATAAATTTTGGTGATATAAAATTTGTGCATTATAATTATTACATTTCTTATTTATTATGGTTTGGGACCCTTAGATGGGATCATGATAAGTAAGAAAATATTTCTAAAAGGCATAATTGGCTGTGCATAAGGAATCATTTAATTCTCTTATCGCATGAGGACTTCATGCATATTAAATATTTCCTTTGTTGTTATCATGCTAGCCTTCTTTACCTATGCTTGACTTGTGTCAAGACTTTGCATGGGACCAATTTTGAGGACTATAAATAATCTTTGGATCTCTATTTGACTATCACTAATATGGATTTGGCATTGAGAGAATAAGAGCCTGGTGCTCTTACTGCCTAGTCCATTGCTGTTGAAAAGTCTTCTCGTAAAAAATGAAAACACTCAAATATGGTGTGTCTCATGGTGTTGAAATACACTATGAAGAAGTCAATTAGATAGATCATTCTAGAGAGCAAAAGATTCCATATGCTTCTGCTGATTAATATATGCTCAATTTGTACTCGTCCCGATATTGCTTTTGCTATTAATGCTTTAGGGATATATTTGAGCAACCCAGATTTAGGTCATTTAAAGTCGTGAAAAGGTCATAAGATATTTGCAGGAAACCAAAGATCATATGTTGACCTATAGGAAGTCTAATCAACTTCAGGTCATTGATTATTCTGATTCTTATTTAGCATGGTTGCTTTGATGACCGAAAGTCTACTTCCGGCTCTATTTTTTATGATAACATGAGTAGCTATCTCTTGGAAGAGTATTAAACAGACTCTTACAGCTACTTCTACCATGTAAGCAAAGTGTGTCGCTTGCTATGGGGCTACTTGTCAAGCCATGTAGCTGAAAATTTTAATCTACGACTTTCATATTGTTGAAAATATCTCTAGGCCACTTGTAATATATTGTGACAATACTGCTACTGTGCTTTTCTCTCAAAACAACAGAAGCTCTTATCAATCAAAGCACTTTGATATTAAATATCTGTTTGTTAGAGAGAAAAATTTTGGAGTTTCAAACTCGTATTGAGCATCTTGCAACAGAGAACATGTTAGCAAATCCACTAACTAAAAGCTTAACTATTAGAGCTTTTCAGAATCATATAGCTCATTTAGGTTTAATTAAGTCTTTTGATGTTTTGGGTTAGTGGGAGTCTAAAATTTAATGTTTACTTAGTGTCATTCTTATGAGATATGTTTGATATGACGTGTCACGACCCGTTTTCTGGGCACATGACCGACACAATGATGAATCTCTCATCACTGTAAGCCTTCCGATAAATATATCAAATTTTCTTATCTGAAAATCATAGAGAAGATTTGCATGTAATAATATATTATCAATTTAAAATACATTATTATACTGACATACAAGCCAAATGTCGAACCCCTAACCTAGATGTCCTAGACGATTACAAAGCAACATAATCTATAACAAAAGAGGGGTCTACCCGACAACGGGAAGGTCCAAAGTGATCTACTCCTCTAGCAGATATTCTTCGCTGGCAACCTGATCTGAACAAAAAGGTTGTACAAACAGTGTGAGCTTTTAAACTCAATGAGCGAATCGGCCTCGCGTTAATAAAATTCAAATACATTACCAGTCATGCAAGCATATCCAAAGGCTCATACTCAACCAATAGACAGAAGATAAAAATTCATCCAATTCAACAAACGTTACTAGTACTCGTCAATGGCAATATATCCCAGAGAGCGCACACAGGCCGGCTCACCAATTATGTATATTTCCGCCATGACGCACATCATCCTCTTACATACAAGAAGATAAAAATTCATCCAATTCAACAAACGTTACTAGTACTCGTCAATGGCAATATATCCCAGAGAGCGCACACAGGCCGGCTCACCAATTATGTATATTTCCGCCATGACGCACAACCTCATCCTCTTAGCTAGGGCGCCTTACGGATTTATCACCAATCCGGGCTATATCCCTACTAAGGGAATCGTTGTCTCCACACTCATTGGTCAAGACACCCTGTCAACCGGGTTTTTCGCCTTGCCGTGAGAGGGGGTACTGTCCCGCTCAATCACAATCAATAGCATTTCATATCATAATCAGAAGCTCAATATAATATTCATCCATACAACAGGTATAGTATATAACTATATTATAGATTTATAAACCACAAATCAAGATAACAATTAATCTGTTTTTGAAAACATTCAAATTTCACATCATCATAAGATACTTATTTCATTTTATCTATACTTATGGATTAATTATCTCATTAGATTCGTCATTCTAAATCCAATTTCCCCCTATGAATCTTGGGAGTGTCCTACGACATACTTTTTATCACCAATAATGCTAAAACTCTATTAAAACGGGGTCGTTTCACTCACCTGGATTCCGTACGAATATCGCTTCTCTAAGTCGTTACAGACAAGAGTACACAGATGAATTTCAGTATTCCGCTACAGAGATTTTCATGAAAGATTAGAGAAAACAAGTTAGGATTGTTTTTATACAGATATTGTTCATACATACGGTTACTGTTCATATATACGATTACTATTCATACGGTTACTATTCATACGTACGATCACTATTCATACGGTTACTATTTATACGTACGGTTACTATTTATACGTACGGTTACTATTCATACCAAAAATAGAGAATACAATCTGTAAAAGAGTACACCAGGTAAGTTCCCAGGAAAGAGTGGAGAGTCACACTGGACACACTTAAAAACTAGGTCTTTCCTTAGCCAGAACTTTCCTAGACATGTATTATTCACAGTTTACATTCTATTTCGGTAATCAGATAATCAAAATAACATATAAACAGCTAAGGACAATTTTTCTGATGTGGAAGATCAGCCAAGGCCGCAACCACAGAGCATACTTAAGAAAATAACTTCTAAAATTTGAAAGACATAGAAAGGGCATAGTATCCTTACCTAAGCTGAAAAGGAAAGGGCCAAAATCTCAGAGGCCTAGCTTTGGAGTAAGAGAAACTTAAGGAGAGAAGAAGAGAAGTTGAAGGTGTGAGTTTAGAAGTAAAATGGAAGGGCCTATTTATAGCAAAAGTCAATGGTACTATTTGACACTATACGCTAATAAAATATTCAATTTACTATTTATGAAAATGACATTTCTAATAATGTAGTTACTGTGCACTCACGTGGAAAATTTTTCTGTTATTACTATTGGAAACTTAAAAGAAAACTATCCTTTCACCTTAAACCTTTAAATTTCTTTTCAATTCAGTCCTTTCACTTTAGTCCCTGAGGGTATTTTTACACATAAAACGTCATTTTCTCCCACGAACTTCTTTCTAGTTTTCTCTTATGACCAAACCACATCTAGTACTTGACATTTCGATTGTATAAATGAACAGTATCGTATACGTAAATAGTATTATACGGGTGAATAGTATCGTATACTGAAATAGTAACAGTAGTTTGTAAACAAATATTTATATTTTATTTTTCTTGGGTATTACATGACGTCACTTATACTATCATATCTCTTAGAGCATTTTCATATGCTTGGACTATTGGTCAAGATTGTACAAGGATCACATTCTTGTAATGTATGTTCTGACACTAATTTCACATATTATTCAAATATTTTGTTGAGGATCTTGACATGTAAGATGCCAGTGCCCCTATCGGGCATGGTTTTTGCATTGTCAAATACTTATTGTCTTTTGATTTGACTTGAGGATTGTTAATTTATAGTGACAACTCATAATTGACATGTCTATTTTATTGTATTATTAAATCTGAAAATTATTTATCCTTTAAACTAATGATTTATGTTGTCCAAGTGGGAGATTATTAGATTTTTTATATAGACTACTATAAATCATATTTATCTATATATATATATATATATATTTATTTATATGTATTGTTCAGTTTTAATAATAAGTTAATTATAAATTCTTTTATAAATTAAACAATCTTTATTGAATTGAAATTGAGCCTTATGTGGGCTGACTAATGATGAGAATGTCAGCCCATTAGGGTTTTACAATGAAGGGTCTCTACTCTTTACCTATATATGTGGTGTAGCAGTCTTATTGAAGTAACACTCTCTGAAAGCATATTAGGCTAAGGGGACAGATATATTCTCTTTAATTATTTTGCTTTCTATTCTTCAATTTTATTTATACCCGATAATCAATTACTATCAAGAGTTCCGTTGTTTCTCGAGATACACATATTTTTGTTATTATTCATATATGCTATAGAATTATCTGCAATACAATACTTGTATATAAGAATTGTTTACCAATTCCTTCAGATGCTAGTTAGTTGGCAAGTCAATCTCCATATAGCCATAAACAAACAAACGTCTAATTTTTGGCTTCACTACTTGGTATATAATTTATATACATGCATTTTGAAAAGTTATAGTCTCAAAAGTAATTCCAGACTGTTTATGTCACATCCCAAAAAATTGAGCATGTGAAAAGATACTACTCATTTGATATAATTCTCAAACATACGTTATATACATATATTCTGTAAGGTTTTACATTCAACCTTAATCATTCATTCCACACTACAGAATTATATTCATCTGATAAGCAAATATAGACATACATAGTCTGATATTTCTATCTCATCGCAAGCCTAGGAGACCTATAGAAAGTACAGAGCGTTTCTAGGGTCCACATTAATAAGTACTGGTATCCCACCAGACAGAAATAGAGAATAATCCCAAGGGGCTTCTAATCTTCAAACGGATACTCTTGTTCTTTATTTTCTGTATCTGAAAAAAATAATCATAGGGAGTGTGAGTTTATTTAAAAACTCAGTAAGTAAATAACTGTACTATATAAAATATCAAAAGTACAAATACCACATTTACTCATATAATTAATTGTCTTATACATCGAGTAGTATGGGACTCTAACCCTTTCAAACTCATGAATAAGATTTCATAGATATACACCGAGTAGTATGGGACTCTAACCCTTTCAAACTCGTGAATAAGATCTCATAGGTATACGCCGAGTAGTATGGGACTTTAACCCTTTCAACTCGTGTATAGGTTTCATAGATATGCACTGAGTAGTATGGGACTTTAACCCTTTCAAACTCGTGTATAAGATTTCTTAGATATACACCGAGTAGTATGGGACTTTAACCCTTTTACACTCGTGTATTAGATCCCGTAGATCTTTACTCATTAATAAAATAGTGAGAATTCATCACATAGTACAATTGTCATGAAATAAATAATTTCTTCATACTCTTATTTCTACTGATCATCATATACTCCCATATGAAAAATTAATTGCTTATTATCCAAATAATATTGTAAATGAGACTTATATTGTATTTTGACTAGTAATATCAAATTAGCTGAGCAAGGTTATTCACTCACCTTGATGTTTGTCCAAGTTTACCTTGTTCCACACTAGAATTTGTGTAGGAAAATTTCCTAGTAAAATATATTACAAGGAATCATAAGAAAGGAAACAAAATCACGAAAATACGTAAAATTTTCTGACTGCTACAGTAACGGGTTGCTACAGTACGGTTTGCTACAGTGTCGGTTCGCTACAGTAACGTTGACTGCTACAGTACCGTTGACTGCCGACACTACAGTACTGCTACAATAACCCGAAGAAAATTTTCCAGATTTTGTTTCGAAATTTCTGGTCGCTACAGTAACCCATTTTTTTTGCAGAAGTTTTTGCAGAAATTTCTAACAAATTCATCCTTTCCTTTTTTGTTTCAAAACCAGAATTTCAACTCTTTTAACCGATTATAACTCAAATATAACTTCTAAAACAACTGAGATTCACGAATTATCATCAAAATCTTTAAGAACAAAACCTCCTCTAATCTTCCATATAAACTTAGATTTAAGGAAAATAACGAGATTAAAGCTTACCTTTGATCCTTACAAAGCTTTTGAACCGAACAGATAATCGAAATTCTGAAGATCAAGGAAAGGATTTGAGAAGAAAATGAAGAACTGAGAGAGAAATGCTTTTCTGCTTCCTTCGGCTGAGTGAAAAAATGAGGGGTACTATTGAAACTGTAATATCTCAAGAATTTATATGAATATTTAAAGTCTAATTTGAAATTTAGTGAAAAATTTAATTACGTGAAAATGTGCTTTTTGAATTAGTGAAGAAAATCTGGGAATAGAAATTTTAATTTTTAATTTAGGAAAATTTTACAAATTCTCAAGGACTAAAGTGAAAAGAAAAGAAAGTATAGAGGACTTTTGAGAAATGACCAAATAGAAACCTGAGAGGAAGAATAAAGCTTATGAGAATGAATTATGAGTCTGGTACCGAAAAGATGATGGATTCGAGGTTAAAGTGGTATTTGAGACATCGAGAGGGATTAAAGTGAACAAATCTTATAAGCTAAGGTGGCTATGAGCGATTTTATCGAAAAAGAAATTAGTGGGGCCCACACATACAATTATTAGTTTTTCTTCTCCTTCTTCCTCCCGAGGCTTCATGTTCTTCGTTCATTTCCATCTTCCCTTCTTCAATCATTTCTCAAATTTTCATCCGACGATCTTGTATTTTCTAACCATACTTCCGATTCTCAGGAGTTCCAGAGGTAAAGAGGTAAGTTTTATCTTCTCTATTTCTCTTTTTCTCCATTTTCGGACCTATGGAAGAAAATTAAGATTTTGAGTTTTAATGGATGAATTTAAGTGTGGATGTTAATGTAAAACATTCTTAGGTGGTTTATGATGTTATTAGAACAAGAAATTTCGTAGAATTTGGATATTTGAAAAAGTTAGTGTTCTTGATGAAAATTTGAGATTTGAGCTTGGATTGTTGGTAGAAATTAGGGGTTTTGGTGTTAAAACACTCCTTAGACATTAAGGATGAAAACCCATGGAAGAAATCAAAAGAAATGTTGTTTTAGATATGATTTTAGGATTTTTGGATGAAGAACACGAAGAACATCGAAAATTTTCCCCAGAAATTACTGTTCACCGAGAAAATTTTTCCAGATTTTCTCGTTACTGTAGCGTTGACTCGGTCAACGTTACTGTAGCTGCGTTGACCGTTGACTATTACTGTAGCATCAGTTTTTTTTTTTAATATCGTTGAAAAGCTCTTTGAGTCTAGTTTCCAATGGTATAAGTATCATTTAGAAATTCATTACCGGTTAGGAGTTATGACTTAAGATGTGAGTAAAGGTCGAGAGTAGTGATATGAAATTTCTCTATTTTGTAACCCTAATGGTTTTTACCTGGTTACAATAGGGATGATTGGGGCGCAAGGTGGGAGCGCCGAGAGCGTGGAATCCAGGTGAGTAGGCAACCTTGCAAAATTAATTTAATAAATTAGTCAAAGCACAATATAAATCCCATTTGCGTTATTTGTGAAATTGAGAAGATTATCAGTGTGTGTTCAGGTTGAGAAAAAGTATAATATCATTGGAAGGTATTTTATTACCTTTGAGAATTGATTTCTCTAGTTGACTAAAGAACTAGATGTGATTGTTCCTGGAATAAATTGGAACATTTTGTAAGTGAATAACCTTACTAAACTAATGTGATCTTATTAGATAAGGTACAATACAAGTCTTGTTTATAACATTATTGAAGTGAGAAATAATCAATCTCGCTGTTGATAATATATGATGATTGTTATGGTTGATGATAGACATTCAAGGGAATAAAAATATGTGTAAATTCATTTATTTCATAGTAATTATATTGTGATAAATTCTCACTATTTTATTGATGAGCAAAAGATCTACGAGATCTAATACACGAGTTTGAAAGGGTTAGAATCCCATACTACTCGGTGTATAAATGTGAAAATCTATGCACGAGTTTGAAAGGGTTAGAGTCCCATACTACTCGGTGTATAAATGTGAAAACCCATGCACGAGTTTGAAATGGTTAGAGTCTCATACTACTTAGTGTATAACTGTGAAAATCAATACACGAGTTTGAAAGGAGTTAGAGTCCCATATCACTCAGTGTATAAATGTGAAAATCTATGCACGAGTTTGAAAGGGTTAGAGTCCCATACTACTCGGTGTATAAATGTGAAAACCTATGCACAAAGAGTTTGAGGGTTAAATTCCCAAGTCACTCAGTGCAAGTATTTATGGCATATAATACTATAATTATTTAAAATAAATGATAGATTGATTGTATTAGTAAATGTGGTGTTTGTGCTTATGATATTTTCATGTACAGTTGTTTACTCACTGAGTTATGATAAACTCACACTCTCCATGATTATCTTTTCAGATACAGTGGTTGAGGAGAAGAATTTATAGCCTTTAAGGATATACTCCACTTTTGTCTGGTAAACAATTGGTAAGGATTAGGAAACGCTCTGTAATCTAGTAGGTCACCTAGGCTTGGGAGGTTGTATAGTACTGTATAGTGTTTGAAAGTTGAACATTTTCTGAATATGTATACAAAATATCTTTCTTGGAATATTTATGATTCACATAATTATGGATATTAAGAATGTTCACAGAGATTATGGGGTACCACGGAGGTACACCCTAGGTATTTTATGTTTATATCACATGTAAGTTTTGGGATGTGACAAATTGGTATCAGAGGTGGTTTTAGGTCCCCTATAGATTACAGAGCGAAGTGTTCTTTGTGGGCCCTTTTCCATTGTCATGAACCGCGGCATGACCATGGGATTAGGTTCCATAAAAGACCTTGTAAAGTTGAGTGTTCTTGTCATAACTTACCCTTCGATGAAGTTAGTTAGAGATAATTTTGTTACAATATGAGATAATTGATTTCATATGTGGAACTTTGGAACTTGTTGGAGGTATGATCTTTATACCGATGGAAAAGGTGATCTCTGTATGAAATTTTTCTTTTTGAGAAATTGGGAACATAACTCTGTAGTGTACTCTTAAAGCTGAGGATCAGTAATTGCTAGAATATGGCTTGAGGGCTGGGCCAAGAGTGATGTATTAGATGGGGTAAAGTTGATTATGAGGCATGGGCTAGAGTTCAAGAAAGATTTTCACAAAGAATATAGCGCAGATTACTAATGCAAGAATGGGAAAGAACCCTTGTGAGGCAGATCAAGATTTGATTTTGATAGATGCCAGACAGATGTAATTTATGGAAGAGGATGTAAGTCCTAAATAATATGTTCCTTGATAAAAGCTTGGTTGAGAAAATAGATGTGGGCTAGGTAGTTTTTCCCTAAGGGAGATACTACGGTAAAATGGAACCTAGCATAAGAGATATTGAGGTACGTTATAAGTCTTCTCTAGGGGCGACTCGCCAAAGTTGCACTTGTTTAGTTAGGGATTGGCATGATGGTACTATGTGATAGAAGTGTTTCAAAATATATATATATATATATACAATGTAGAAGTTTTGTAACATTGGAACAATTAGAGCATGTTAAAGGTAGGCTGTTGGCGTATGAACATTCATAATTGTTAAACGTGATGTATGATTGGAATGGTCTAGAAAGATATTCTTATGGTAGTTTGTGCCTCAGAGTGTTAGTTTAAGGAAAGCTTGCGAATCGAGGCTCTTAAGCAAGAATTCATGACAATTCGAGGGCATAATATCGAGTTCAATTGATCTATACGGTAAGCCTTCATCTACTCCCGTATGATAAGGGGAAAGACAACGAGACTTGTATAGAGCTTCTGTTTGTCTCTGTGTCAGCTTATAGGGTCATTAAATTATTTTTTTTTTATGTGATTGGCTTATAAGCTGAATTTGTTATTGATTTTGTGTGGCTAATTTCTTTTATCTTTCTTCATATTATTATTATTATTATTATTTAGAGTACCATCTAGTAAAAGAAATTATTGGCATTAAAAGCGGAAGGATTACATTGCAAAAAAAAAAAAGGGAAATTACTCATGCATGAGTAATCTAAAAGCGAGGTGGTCTCGGATTAGGAGGGTTGTATTGTATCATCACCCCTCGACCATTTCTTGGAACAAGAGACTGAGCAATGTCACGGAGGGTAGTGTAAATCCCATTCATACAATCAACACTTCTTTGTTGTTGATTGCAGAAGCATTGGGTAGACCAATAGAAGAACCTGTCTATTCTTGAAGTCATTGCCGCATTATTGCGTTTAGTTAACTTCTCCAGGTCTTCTATCATCTTCTTCAGATTTTTCACCTCCTTCTCTAGACAAGCGATTTTGTTTTCTGATGTGTGGCCAGTGCTAATCTCCTCAGCTTCCTCAATTTTTATCTTCTTCTCCTTTTGATCCTCTTGAGACCCCTCAAAAGGTCTCTTGCCCTTGTCTTTGCCCAGACTTAAGTTTAAGTCGAGCTCTTCTTCCTTGGCCTCCACTGTGAGATCAATGTACTTCCTAGTGGCCATGGTTTAGAAAATTTAGAAGTTTTTGCAGGAGTATGACGAGAGAGGAATGCTGGGAAATTGTAGGCTCAGAGATGATTACTCTTTGTGGTGTAGTAATTGAGAACTCCGGGGCAGTTTTTATAGAGAAAAATTTAGACTTAGAGCCAAAGAAGATATCTCTTCGCCGCACTCCTACACGCTCAACCTATGGATTTTTGCAAGCTGGAAGCCAGAAGCCTAGGGTAGGCATGCGTGTCAACAGTGTGTCACATTAATGGCAAAACCACGTAAGTCAATAGTCGGTGGATTTGCGGCCGATTTATACTTGTTTATTTTTCATGTCTCTTGTTGGCATTTTCTGAAATTCTAAGAAGCCGACAGCGTAGCCATTAAAGATTGCCTTGGATGCTTTTATGATGAACTAAAATGTATTTCTCTGCTTTCTTGTATTGTTCTTGAAAGCCTTCAGTTGAGTATAATATACATGATTGATTGAATTATATTGTGATTATATGTATTTAAATACATATGCCATGTATGTATGTTATCCATGCATTGAGAGTGAAGGCTATTTGTTACGGCCAGGAATAATATGTAATGATTCTACATACATTCAGAGAATGAGAAGTCTGAAATTTAAAAAGGACTTGAATAGATGAAAATATATAGATAATGATGTATCTCTATGTTGATACATACATACATATATGCTCGTAGAGGCAAGAGAAAGGTAAAAAAAAAATTTCTCACTTTATGGTAACACTTGATATGTGTAAATGTGAGAAGTTTTTATTTTAATATGTATGTTTGAAAATGTGTAAGCTTAGGGCAAAGCCACGGATTAGAAACCTAGATAAGGTTAATATGAAACTACCCGTTCATGGAGTAATATCTCGATTTAGAATTATTGGATAAGACAAATACAGAGTTAGGAAGTCATAAATTGAAGCGGCGATTAGTTTAATAATTTGAGCAAGAGTCAAAAGTTAGCCGAAATTTTTGAGGAAATCTATTGTATTTGATTATATTTTGTTATTTTCTGGCATGCTTATGATAGACCGTTGGCATTGCGACGGATAAGGTCTGGAGACCATCTTTAGAGTGTGATGTAAGGGTTTTGGTAGCCCTAAATTTCGTCTATAAATAATGGATGCCCCATTACGCCGCTCATTACACTAAGAGTTCATTACTTATAAGCTTTCTAGCATCAAACCTCTCATTCCATACAACCTTTATAGCTCAGAAAAATATGGCCGGCAATAAATCTTTCAATTTAAACTTTGAGGCTGGCAAGGTAGAGCTGGGTCTAAATCTTAGTCTGGAGAACTATAAGAATAAGAGATCCATGGAAGAGTCATCAGAAGCTAAGAAAAGAAAAAGGGATGTAGTAGAGCTAGAGGATGTTAGCACAGCAACATCTTCAAATGATGAGCTTGTGCTTATGAGAAAAAAGATGGAGGACTTGGAAAGGTTGATAAATCGCCACTTTGAGGACCAGGGAAGATTGATAAATCGTCTCTTTGTAGAACAAGAGAAGCTCTTGAATCGTCATTTTAGGGAATTGGCGAATAGAGTTGATAGACATTCGATGTTTGCAACTCAAAATTTTCGTGACCAACAAGCGAGGTGTATTGACTGTATGAATGGAGTGACCTCTGCACTTCGCCAAATTTTCCAAACGTTTCCTCCAGAAACTCTTTCTAGGCTGCAACGATTAGCTTCCTCCTTAAGATCTGAAGCACCTTCCTCTTCTAGACCTGGAGCACTTTCTGCATTTCAAAAACCTCCTCGTCCTTAATTTATTCTTTCTTTTATTTATACCTTAAGCTAATATTTGATCTGAGCTTCGCGTATTAAGATTATCTGTTTTGTAAATCAAGTTCAGTTTGTTGCCTGTAACTTATGTACTAGAAATAAGGCAATTCTTGTACTGAAGAAACTTGAGAAATAAAAATATGTTGAACTTGTTATATTTTGTACTTGATTGTGAAAATTTTAAAAGAGAGAACGAGATTTGGACAAAATATCTGCATTTGTTTCAATCTTGAGTTAAGTTTTGAATTCGGAGGACCGAATTCTATTAAGGGGGGAAGAATGTAATATCTCAAGAATTTATATGAATATTTAAAGTCTAATTTGAAATTTAGTGAAAAATTTAATTACGTGAAAATGTGCTTTTTGAATTAGTGAAGAAAATCTGGGAATAGAAATTTTAATTTTTAATTTAGGAAAATTTTACAAATTCTCAAGGACTAAAGTGAAAAGAAAAGAAAGTATAAAGGACTTTTGAGAAATGACCAAATAGAAACCTGAGAGGAAGAATAAAGCTTATGAGAATGAATTATGAGTCTGGTACCGAAAAGATGATGGATTCGAGGTTAAAGTGGTATTTGAGACATCGAGAGGGATTAAAGTGAACAAATCTTATAAGCTAAGGTGGCTATGAGCGATTTTATCGAAAAAGAAATTAGTGGGGCCCACACATACAATTATTAGTTTTTCTTCTCCTTCTTCCTCCCGAGGCTTCATGTTCTTCGTTCATTTCCATCTTCCCTTCTTCAATCATTTCTCAAATTTTCATCCGACGATCTTGTATTTTCTAACCATACTTCCGATTCTCAGGAGTTCCAGAGGTAAAGAGGTAAGTTTTATCTTCTCTATTTCTCTTTTTCTCCATTTTCGGACCTATGGAAGAAAATTAAGATTTTGAGTTTTAATGGATGAATTTAAGTGTGGATGTTAATGTAAAACATTCTTAGGTGGTTTATGATGTTATTAGAACAAGAAATTTCGTAGAATTTGGATATTTGAAAAAGTTAGTGTTCTTGATGAAAATTTGAGATTTGAGCTTGGATTGTTGGTAGAAATTGGGGGTTTTGGTGTTAAAACACTCCTTAGACATTAAGGATGAAAACCCATGGAAGAAATCAAAAGAAATGTTGTTTTAGATATGATTTTAGGATTTTTGGATGAAGAACACGAAGAACATCGAAAATTTTCCCCAGAAATTACTGTTCACCGAGAAAATTTTTCCAGATTTTCTCGTTACTGTAGCGTTGACTCGGTCAATGTTACTGTAGCTGCGTTGACCGTTGACTATTACTGTAGCATCAGTTTTTTTTTTAATATCGTTGAAAAGCTCTTTGAGTCTAGTTTCCAATGGTATAAGTATCATTTAGAAATTCATTACCGGTTAGGAGTTATGACTTAAGATGTGAGTAAAGGTCGAGAGTAGTGATATGAAATTTCTCTATTTTATAACCCTAATGGTTTTTACCTGGTTACAATAGGGATGATTGGGGCGCAAGGTGGGAGCGCCGAGAGCGTGGAATCCAGGTGAGTAGGCAACCTTGCAAAATTAATTTAATAAATTAGTCAAAGCACAATATAAATCTCATTTGCGTTATTTGTGAAATTGAGAAGATTATCAGTGTGTGTTCAGGTTGAGAAAAAGTATAATATCATTGGAAGGTATTTTATTACCTTTGAGAATTGATTTCTCTAGTTGACTAAAGAACTAGATGTGATTGTTCCTTGAATAAATTGGAACATTTTGTAAGTGAATAACCTTACTAAACTAATGTGATCTTATTAGATAAGGTACAATACAAGTCTTGTTTATAACATTATTGAAGTGAGAAATAATCAATCTCGCTGTTGATAATATATGATGATTGTTATGGTTGATGATAGACATTCAAGGGAATAAAAATATGTGTAAATTCATTTATTTCATAGTAATTATATTGTGATAAATTCTCACTATTTTATTGATGAGCAAAAGATCTACGAGATCTAATACACGAGTTTGAAAGGGTTAGAATCCCATACTACTCGGTGTATAAATGTGAAAATCTATGCACGAGTTTGAAAGGGTTAGAGTCTCATACTACTCGGTGTATAAATGTGAAAACCCATGCACGAGTTTGAAAGGGTTAGAGTCTCATACTACTCAGTGTATAACTGTGAAAATCAATACACGAGTTTGAAAGGGGTTAGAGTCCCATATCACTCAGTGTATAAATGTGAAAATCTATGCACGAGTTTGAAAGGGTTAGAGTCCCATACTACTCGGTGTATAAATGTGAAAACCTATGCACAAAGAGTTTGAGGGTTAAATTCCCAAGTCACTCAGTGCAAGTATTTATGGCATATAATACTATAATTATTTAAAATAAATGATAGATTGATTGTATTAGTAAATGTGGTGTTTGTGCTTATGATATTTTCATGTACAGTTGTTTACTCACTGAGTTATGATAAACTCACACTCTCCATGATTATCTTTTCAGATACAGTGGTTGAGGAGAAGAATTTATAGCCTTTAAGGATATACTCCACTTTTGTCTGGTAAACAATTGGTAAGGATTAGGAAACGCTCTGTAATCTAGTAGGTCACCTAGGCTTGGGAGGTTGTATAGTACTGTATAGTGTTTGAAAGTTGAACATTTTCTGAATATGTATACAAAATATCTTTCTTGGAATATTTATGATTCACATAATTATGAATATTAAGAATGTTCACAGAGATTATGGGGTACCACGGAGGTACACCCTAGGTATTTTATGTTTATATCACATGTAAGTTTTGGGATGTGACAGAAACTTTATATTAAATATTTCTAATGGGTTATTCAATAACCCATGGGTATCCATAACCCAACATCCAAATTCATCCAGTCAATTTACAATAAATGGATTAATTAACCATTCTGAAACCACTTTTCCATGAATTTCACCATTCTTAGAATATATCCCTCATTGTGCAAATATTTAGTCCAGTCATTTAACTCAATTTTCATAAATAATATTCAAAAAGAACAATTAAATATGAAAATTAAAAATGACCAAAATAAATAACTAAAGTAACGTTGTAGAATTCTAAAATACTCTTAAGCGAATTATATTCTGAAATTAACGGGTATTACAGTTTATTGGAAAAATATTCCAAGTTTACTATGATGTAATTGCAACCTAGCCCTTCCAGCCGATCTAATAATTCAATAGGTAAAAAATTAAATTGGTAAATTTTTTTTTGTGTAAATTATTTAGTGTTCCCTCCTGCCTGCTAGAGCCTTCAACCACATGAGGGAGCCAGACCCGCCCCCACACCTATATGTGGAAACCAAACCTTAATTGATTTGTTAAAAGTGAAATATCTTGAATTAATATTTTCGACTGGATTGAAGTTTCAGCCACTAAAATGCAGACATTGGATGTTGGATATTGCTATAAAATATCATGAATTTCTAATTCATTGGCTTTGGTTTCCATGTGTGTGTGTGTACATATATATATGTGTGTGTGTATTAAAGTTGTTATGAACGTTGGCTCTTTAAGGCTCTATACGTTTGGCTTTAATATATATATTAAGGTTGTTTTAAATTGGTCTCATTTGTTTATAATTAATCAAAGTTTAAATCTGATTCATTTAAATTTAAGACTATTAAATATATTTTTTCAAGTGCGTAATAGATTTCAATATATCTTAATGAATTAGATATTGTGACAAATTATAATACTTTCATATGTACGCAAAAGTGTACTTTACTCCTATAAATTGTCTTATGCACACTTTATCTCACCTAAACTTTAAAACTTAATAAATAATCACATTAAACTTTACAAACATTGCAAAATAATTATTTTGTTAAATATTCTATTAACTAGGCATTTTTTTTAAGATTAAGATGTCTGAATCTAAATATACATATGAATATTAAGATATTGTCTTTGAATCCATATACTGAATGATTAATACTGTTTATTTTTTTTTAACATTTGAACACATAAGAATTGTTTGTTATTAGAAATAATATTCAAATAAATTATTAATTAAACATAAGTCATGAAAAATTGATGAAATGAAAATTAACAAATAGAATTATATATTGAATGGAAAAATTTAAAACATAACATATAAACATTTATTGCTAATTTAATTAGCATAATTATAATTCTATTTTTTATTTTGATTTAATCAATCTTTTCATAAGATATGTCTAATTACTAATTTATTTAAATATTATTTTTTACTAATAAATAATTTCTATGTATTTAGATGCTAAAAAAATCTTAATTATTTAGTATCTTAATTTAAAAATAATATCTTAATATTTTAGACATTTTAATATTAAATAAATGCCCTTAGTGGCTCCATTCCTTTACCTTGTTAATGTTGGAGTATGTTTCCTTCTTTTGCAATTGTGATCAATTATATTAGTTAATGCTTTGTATAATGTCCTTTAATGGGCCAACGGAATTCGTACAAAGGCAACTATATATACATACATATGAGCTTGTTAGATACAAAACATAAAATATGATATATATATATATATATATATATATATATATATATATATATATATATATTATGTGCATTATTTTTTAATAGATAAATGTGTAATTAGATCAAAGTCATGTGTTTATATTTTGTGTAAATTTGTATATCAAAACAAATAAATTTGGAATTATTATATTCTAAAAGTAATATGTCTGTGTATTTATTACACTAAGTGATATGATAAACATAACTTATAAAAAGAATGAAATTATCTTGAAAAAAAGACAAGATATTTAAATCTCAACACAATATCATGCATATTATATTTCATTACTAAACTTTATTTTCTTATTTTTTAATATTTATTTTTATTTTTATTTTTTAGGTTGCCATTAGATGATTGGAAGCTTCAAGACCAATCATATGTATTATAGATGATGCACCTATCTGAAGCTTGTAGTTTCAAATTAAGGCTCCGGATAGTGTGCTTTGGGCTGATTAAAATTTCAAGTAAAGTAGATTAATTTTTTGACATGTACTTAAAATTTTTATTATTTTAAATAATATATTCAATTTTCTCTAACATTTTGGTATGTATTGTAATTATTTTCAATTTATTTGCTATCAAATATTTTATTTATTTTGTTGCATTGTAATTTTCTTTTTGATATAACAGTAAAAATTATTAAATAATTCTATTCTTAAAAAATGAATATTATATAGAAATTCAAATTCGATAATAAATAATAGATTAAAAAATATTGAGTGTAAGTGTGTAGCATCTATATAAAAAAGACGTATCGAATATAATTTATTTAAATTTTAAAAAATCTTAAAATATTGTTTAAAAGCAATATATATATATATATATATATATATATATATATATATATATATATATATATGTATTATCTTCCCTTCCAACAAAATATATTTCATCCATTTTTTGTCAAAAGTTTAAACACACAAGTTTTGACTTTGGATCACCAAATCAAATGAGGGGTTTAAGTAAGATCAGTGGTCAGCCCGGAAAAAAATTTTTTTTGCCGTGGAGTGAAAATAACATGGAAGAAAATCTGAATGGAGCCTTGAGCTTTGAAATGGAGACCTAGCTAATATATATATATATATATATATATATATATATATATATCTCAATTATAATGTCATCTTTTTTCCTTTTTTCTCCGTCTAGGTTGATTATGCTTAATAACTTTGGTCTCAATTATGTAAATTATTTTTTTTAGTGTACGCTCTAAATAATTTATTTATGGAGAAAATTTGAAATGAAATTTAAATTTAAAATATAGGATACAAAATTTAAAGAAAAAATCTAAAAGGGTACTAATAATCATAATTGGAAATAAAAAAAAGATGTTGATTGTAAATTTAATGAAATGAACTTCTCTAATTCCACCTCAAAATTTAGTTCGCAAATTCATTTATTTATTACTTAAGACCTTTTTATCTGACCGACTTGGGACTTGCATCGTATTCTATCCCTTTAAATTATACATCCTTATACAAATAATCGAATTGATCATTTTCAAGTCACAGCCTCACTATACAAAGAATAAAATAATTACACCAAAAAAAAATGGGCAGTTTCAAAAATTTAATAAAGACAGTTTCAAAAAAAATGGGCACTAACACAAACTCTTTATTAACCTACTAACACATGTTAGTATATAAACTCTCTTCCCCTCCTTACTCCAAGCAATGTGAGACTTGTAAATTTTTCTTTTAAAATATTAAGCCTTTATAAAACTATTTTTACAACATAAATTAATCGAATGATCACTGTTAGTGGACTACCACCTAATTCCTTCGTTGCTTTGTACCAAAAATTTCCTTAATTACTTACCCATATTAATTAATTAAGTTTACTCTAGGCTGCTATCAACGTAACCCCAAATTACTCTTTTTTTTTTTTTTTGCTTATGCTCTAATTTCTTTTGTTTGGCTTGATTGATTAAATTTGGTAGTGGTTTAATTGAAGGTAGTTGCTTGATTGGGAGATGGATCTACACAAAAAATTTAAGTCGTTTTCATATTTTTCTTTTCATATTTTTCAACTTTTTTTAAACAAAGAAAACAATTGAATAATTGAATCTAACTATCTAATGGCTTGGATCTTCTCTTGCACGCAAGAAGGGATCAAAATTATGCTGAAATAGATCCCTTCTAACATGCAAGAGGAAATATGAGTCATTGAATATTCAGATCCAACAATCCATATTTGTGTGTGTGTGTGTGTGTGTGTTTTTGGAATATAATTAATAACACAGAATGTGATTACTACTAATTAAAACACGAAAATTTTTATTTTTTAAAAAGGAAGAGAGCAATGGAAATTGATAAAGCGAGGGAAAAAAGATATTTTGCAATGTTGTCTCAGTTAGCTCCAAATAACAGGTATGTTAATTAAAATGTTAAAAACAAATATCCGGAATCTCCTGCTCTCTAAAGAATTAGATTACTCGGCAAGCTTTTTTTTTTTCATCTAACAATAATTAATGACTAATTAAGGTTAAAATATTTTTTGGTCTTTTTTTAAATTCAATCTTTTAACTTTATCTTAAGTTTAATTTTCATCATTTAATTTTATTTAGTTTCAATTTAATATTTTAATTTTGCATCAAAGTTCACTTTCATCTCTTATTTTTATTTTGTTTTAATTTAACCAAATAACTCTGAAATATTTTCTTTCATCTAACTTATTCCATTTATATTTACAATAATTTACCTTCCAAATATCGATTACAACATTTATGCGTTTTAAAAACAAAAGTTAGAATCTTTTCAAAAAGAAATAAACAATCCCAGGTTTTACGCTAAAGCTACTGAAGCCTTCAAGAGAGAATTAATAAGAGATAGAGAGAGAAAATTTATAGATGCTTTCTGTAAATTTATAACTTTTTTTTTTGGTAAAAGAGGAATTAATTAATTATAAAGCATGCCAAATACAAGCCATACATATGAAATGAGATTCCCTCCAGACTCAAACTATACATGTGAAATGAGGATTCCCTCCAGACCCTCTAGGGTCTGGAGGGAGTTATACTTGGAGGGAGTTATACCCATTGGATCTATAGATCCAATGGGTAAAAAAAAAGGTTGGTTATATGTATAGATTTTATAATTCTTTAAGCTTATTTGGAGGGGTCTGGAGGGAAAGAATTTGGAGTGAATCCAGATTCATACATGTGGTCCAAAGCTATAAGAATTACAACACATAAATAGAATAGAGACTAAGGCAGATAACTTTTGACATTAAGTTATTTCAGTAGAATGAAGGGAGATAACCAGAGGGGCGGAAGAAAAAGAACAAAATTGCATTAGACAACAATACACTAAAGCAGCAAGTAACAAAACAAAAACAAAAGGATTGCTAGTACTGACCATGTGAAATGTCATGATTGTAAAATTGCAAGACATGTTGAGGTTGTTTATCAAAAAGTAGCAAAGGAGAGATCAATTTTTTGACTTCCTTTGCAAGTGCATCGGCACAACTGTTCTGTCTCTTGTTTATCTTTTGAATTTTGTAGTTGAGGAAGCTAGAGATAAGGCATCTGCAGTTAATAATAGCAACAAGAGGATAGTGATCTGAAGGAGGATTCATAAGTAGATTAATGGTTTGGCTTGAATCTATTCTAATTCTAATCTACAAAAAGAAAAGAGTTGAACAACAATTTGAAAGCCCAAAAGAATGGCCAATAACTTAGCTTGAAGAGCATTACCATGACCCATGAACTTTGCATAACCTTTTAGCGAAGTACTAGAGTCATTTCGTAACATCCTCCAACGCCAATAGCATTTATAACCATGGAGCCATCAACATTCAACTTAATCCACAAAGGAGGAGGAGAGGACCAAGGAGGAGAGTTTGTAGGGGAGGAGAGAAAAGAGGGGGGTGCAGTTTGAATAAAATTTAGTTGCATTTCCAGTAATGATCTTTGGAGAAATTAAAGGGTCTTTGAAAAGATTTTTGAAGATGACGTCATTTATTGCCAGCCAAATAAATCTAATTGAGTAGTGTTCAAAGGGATATTCATGTAAAAGAAAAATTGTAATTTTTTTTGAGAAAGTGGAGAAAGTGCTTGAGGCGTTTCTTTTTTTTTTTTCCTCTTTTCCTGCTTCTTTTTCGATTTGGCTATGGCAGGGGTTGCACTTCTCTTTCATAGTTCCCCTATTTGTTTCTTCTGTGTGGGAGTTTAGTCTTCTCTCCATAGGAGTTTTTATCTTCTCGTTGTAAAAGTTATCTTCTCTTCGTTTTTGTTTTCAGATATATTAACAAATCTAATTTCCTTGTAAGTTTTTTGGTTTTCAGATCTGCATTTAGATCTGGTCTCTTTTGTAAGTCTTTTGTTTAATTTGTTGTATTTTGGGTTGATGTTATTTGATGTTCAATCCTTTAAGAGAGTTTCATATCTTTTTGTATTTTTTGAGAAATCGAAACTCATTATTAGTTAACATGTGTAAACACCTATCGATATGATCCAATTATGGATTAATGAAATGATTCTAAAAGTTTCAACTATGTATCTTAGTTTCCTTCTTTGGTTGGTAATTCATTGTATGTTTTTTTCTCTAGATCTCTTGATAGGTTTCAAAGTTCTTTTGAGGGATTATCTTCTTTTTTGTTTTTATGTTTTAGTTTTTAAGGTGTCTTTGTTGCATCTGACCAATGCAGTCCTTTGTTTTTTGCTTTAATATGATATAATTTGAGTTTTATTAGCCATTATCAAAAAAAGAAAAAAATTGTAATTTTAGTGCTGGGATTCTCTCGCACGCATGAAATTTATAACTGTAATTTTATAATCACAAGACAGAGTTGGATTAATTTCTTTTAATGCAAATAAAGTAATTGAGGTGTGAAAGCTAGTTGAATTTTGTTTAATGATACTCAAATTGTGTTTAGGATTATTTTTTGATAATTCAGACTATAGAATTATTTTTTCAATTATCAAAATATGATTACAGATAATAGAAAAGTTGCCATGTAATAACCTAAAGGCGTGTTAAAAGCAAAGGTTAAATTACCTTTTTTCTATTTATAGTTTTATTTCATTTTTAATACGGTATTTATTTTAAATATTTTAATTTATTTTTTATAGTTTTAAAAAAATTTAATTAGTCAATGCTGTTAAATTTTTTAAATATTAGTTAGCAGAACCATTTTTGAATGTGTAATTACCAACAACGGTATGAATATTATATTGTTTTATTTCATTTATCCTTATTTAATTTCTATCATATGAAAAATGTAATGAAAATATTAATATTTTAATGATAAATTTTAATTATTAGTAATAATAGTTTATAAAAAATATACATTTATGAATAAATAATTTTAAAAAATAGGTAATTAATATATTAGTGAGTCATAAATCTTATACAAGTATATTTTTACATAATTGTTAGATAAAAAATTGAGTCAACAAATAAATCAAATGAATCAATTATATTTTTTTTTTGGTAAAAATTCATTGAATTAATTAATATTAAAAATATATTTTTATAATCAATTCCATTAATTCCAACATGCACCTTATTCCATGTGTCTACCATCAATAACACCACGCTAGTCAATCTCACAATCCTCTCACTTAGCCACACTCAAGGAAAAAGGGAGGAAAACAGAGGCAAATAAGAACACTCATGCAATGGGCAAGATCTGTGAAGGGCAACGGGAGATAGAGATATGGGCAAGTCTCTCAATTCTCTCTCTTTCGTTTCACTGGCAAGTCTCTGGTTCTCTCTTTGTTTTGAAGTCCATGTGAAGTGGGTAAATCTGACAAATTTTGGTTATGAATGATTTGTGAAAAATTGATTTTTAGAAAAAGCTACATTCTTTCACTTGTGAACAAAATTGATTTTGAATAAATAATGGATTCTGAAAATGAAAGCAAACGCGGAATCAAACAAAATAATTTTATTAAAAATCAAATTTAAGATCATAACAGTTCATTAAAGAATCAAGCATGCTCTAAATTAGGTAAAACCCTAAAAATTATTAGGTTTAGCATAAGGAGACAGTGAAAAAGTTGTTCATGTTTAACGTAATTTGCTTTTTGTGGGGGATATTTGTCAAAAAATAAAAAAATTAGAAGTTAAATAAAATTAAAAAAATAAAATAATAGTTGAAGCAAAAAGATATTAGTCACAGAGTAATTACAGTTGCAAATGAAGTAAGCAAATGATACAATGGAGGGGGCAAAATAATTACAAAAATGACATTGCGATTACGATTCAGATAATCAGATTAGAGCCTCGCTCTCGTAATTCGTATGCCGTATAAATTCGTATACAAAGTGGGCCCCTCTTGGTTGTTCCCTACTTTATGATTTTTTCCAACTATTTTTTTCGCAGGCTTTCTTTCTTCTTTAAGAGCAGGGAGACTCCTTCCTCTCTCTCTCTCTCTCCATTTGTCATGTTCCGTCGCGGGGTGGGTGGCTCTGTTTGTTCCTCAAAAATGTGGCACACTTGCGAACACTTCCCTTCTCTCTCCTCTGCGTCTCTCGCTGTCTCGTGAATTATTTGATACCATTTCTACTTTTTTAATGTCTCCGAAAGTCTGCAGAAGGAAAAGGATTATTTTCTTGTGAAAAATATATATTATTCCTTCTCTCTCTCTCTCTCTCTCTCTTCCCCCTTTCGGCCTCTGTTCCTGTGTCAGAGACTCTAAACGGGGATCGCGTTCCTCTAAACGGAATCCATAAGCAGAAACCTAATCATAGAAGAGGAAAAAGAGCGCAACCACAGTTCGCAAAATTGGATTACAGAATGAATGGTGTCGCACGCCTTGAACCGGATTGCTCCGAATTTGTCGAAGTTGATCCAACTGGCAGATATGGCAGAGTATACCTCGCTACTATCTTCCTCTTCCTCTCTTTCTCTCCTTCTCCGTTGCTCAGCTCAGTTTGATTTGACCATATTGTTTTCTTTGGTTGTTGCAGTACAATGAAATCCTCGGCAAAGGAGCTTCGAAGATAGTGTATGAATCTAAACTCATTTGATACCCGCTTCTGATTTTTTTTTATTTCAATTTTTTTGGGGTCTTCGAGTTGATTATTTTGTGTTTATGATTTTCTGTGAGTTCGTAGATATGGGCATTTGATAGTTTTGTCATTGATTTAGCCTTTGGCTCCTTAATTAATGCAGATATAGAGCGTTTGATGAGTATCAAGGGATTGAAGTTGCTTGGAACCAGGTCAAGCTGTATGATTTCCTGCAAAGCCCTGAAGACCTCGAGAGGCTTTACTGTGAAATCCATCTCCTTAAAACATTGAAGCACAAAAACATTATGAAATTTTATATTTCTTGGGTTGATATAGCAAATAGAAATATCAACTTCGTTACTGAAATGTTTACTTCTGGTACTCTTAGACAGTAAGTTCTTTGGATTTCCTGCCTTTTTTTACCACTTCTATATTACTTGTTAAGTTTCTTTTATGTGATTATGAGATCTGTCTTATCTTATGCCTTCCTCTTATACTTGTTTGTTTCAACGATGGATTAGGTATAGGCTAAAGCACAGGAGAGTAAACATCAGAGCGGTGAAGCATTGGTGCAGACAGATCCTGAGAGGACTTCTGTATCTTCATAGCCATGACCCACCTGTGATCCATCGAGATCTCAAGTGTGATAACATTTTTGTTAATGGAAACCAAGGGGAAGTGAAGATTGGGGATCTTGGCCTAGCAGCAATTCTCAGAAAATCCCACGCCGCTCATTGTGTCGGTATGTTTGTCTCTTCAGTATATATCATAATTGGAGTGGAGGGTATCACAAAAACAATTTGACATTTGAGATCAATGTGAGTTTGTTGGTGCCTTGCTTTCGAAATGATTACAATGTGGTTAAACGACGGGTTTATTCTGGCAGCAATGCGTGATTCTAGCTGGAGCTTCATCTGTTACTGGTTTTTTTCCACAGGAACACCTGAGTTCATGGCCCCTGAAGTATATGAAGAGGCGTATAATGAATTAGTTGACATATATTCCTTTGGAATGTGCATATTAGAAATGGTCACATTTGAATATCCTTATAGTGAATGCACTCATCCAGCACAAATCTACAAAAAAGTTATTTCTGTAAGATAACTCTCGTTCTTGGTGAGATGGGACTTTTTCTTCAGATTAGTTAGATTTTATATATTTATTTTATTTTATTTTTTTTGTATTTCCAGGGGAAAAAACCAGATGCTTTATATAAAGTAAAAGATCCAGAAGTGCGACAATTTGTTGAGAAATGCTTGGCAACAGTGCCTCTAAGGCTGTCAGCAAGGGAGCTTCTTGATGATCCTTTTCTCCGAGTTGATGATGATTTTCGTGATTTGAGACCAGTAGGTAGTGGAGAATTTGATGACTTGGGTTCTTTCATCCGACAGCCACTCTTTAATCTTCATCAAAGCTTTAGTAGCTTATGTAATGAATACCTAAATAATTATGGGTATGAAGCTCTAGGAGACTGGTATTCTCATCCAACTGACATTGAACCAAGTGGAATTGAACTTTTTGAGTACCATGATGATGAACCATGTGAAGATGTTGACATAAGCATCAAGGGCAAGAGGAAAGGTGATGGTAGCATCTTCTTGAGACTTAGGATTGCAGATAAAGAAGGTTGGGATGTCTCCTTCTATAATTTTGCTGTGACCTATATATTATTACTGAATTTAAGCTGATTTGCCAGGCTTGTGTATTGCAGGTCGTATCCGAAATATTTATTTCCCATTTGACATAGAGACGGACACAGCATTAATTGTGGCAACTGAAATGGTTGCAGAACTTGATATTACTGATCAGGACGTAACCAGAATAGCCGATATGATAGATGGGGAAATTGCTTCCTTAGTACCTGAATGGCGACCAGGACCAGGAATTGAGGAAACTCAAAATCAAAATTTCTGTCTCAATTGTGCATCAAATCATACCTCTAGTGGCTCCTTCATGTGTTTTCTGTCACATAATTCAGGCACCGAAAACTCTCAACTTCCTCAGTGCTCTAGGCATAAATGTGCTTCAATGCATGGGCGGTTCGAGGAGATTACGTTCCAATCTGAGGAGTATGACAATCATGTTACAGAGGACGCTCCTACCATATCAAGCCAATCAGCTTGCTTGCAGTATCAAGAATTATGGAAACAGCATGAAATTCGCGATATCAGTCCAGTAGAATCTGAACGTAGCCATTCTGATGAACAAAATGAACAAATAGATAAATCATTACCAGCTGAAGATAAAGGACAGGATGTTTGGGAAAACAAAATTGCATCCGATGTGAGAAATTGCCTACGAAATTTATCAGGTTTTCATTACTTTTCTATAATTCGTTCATTGTATTGTGACCTTGAGGACAACTGCGGGAAAGAGATCCAACGGGAACTGAGATGGCTCAGAGCAAAGTATCAAATGGAGTTAAGGGAACTCAGGGATCGACAGTTTGGGGTAACAGCAAAGTCTTCACAAAATAATGACAGAAAGCACAATGCAGAATATGGCGTTATGTCAATGTCTCCTTCACTGAGGGACACATTAAGAAAAAGCAACTGTGGCTATGGGATTCAATTGAATCCCTTTACTAATAACTGGAGTTGTGGTTCTAGTTGCCATTCTGTTGTCAATCGGAGCAGCCCCAGTTCGGTTACCCGAAGGGCCCGAGCTTGTGAGGCGATGGATTTCCCTGGAGAAGATACCGTTACTGCAAGGAGTTTGTATGCAGGGTCATTGCTTCCACATTCTCTGCACAGGACAGTTTCCCTCCCCGTTGATGCTGTTGATATATAAATCATGAGGCACTTATTAGATTCTTTCATAGATTTTTATATACCCCTACATAGCCTCTATTTTTTCATCTAAGAAATTAAGTTAGAAACAACAAATTTTAAGGAGGGATCATGCAGTTAATAGAGACATTGCTGAGGCTTCTTTACTGTACATGCCTATGTAAGATTGTAAGTTACTTATGAATCAAAGTATAGGGTTGCCAGTCTTTGCCAATTTAGAAGTTTATTGTTACTGTTAAAGACTATCATAGAATAATGATTTCTTTGTTTCATTTAAGTGTATATATTTAAAACGAAAAGCTATTTGATGATGTGAATTCCAAGTTGGAAGTGGGTGTTGGCCAATGAGATTTTGTTTCTCAACTTGTTGCTTTGTTTGCAATAGGTGCTCTTCTTTTTGGTGAGGTAATCATGCATGATAGAGTTGTTTTCAAAAAGACAAAGGAGGATGGCAAGAATAATGAAAGGATGAATCGCGCCGCATGACCCACCAAACCAAAGAATCGTATTCCATGCATGCGTCCTGTGTTTGCTAACAAAACCAAGCATATGGATATTCCATAAAATATGTAGAGGATGGTCCACCTGCTGACCTCATTCAACTTGACTTTCCTCATTGAAAATTTGATTTTCTTTCAAAGGAAAAAATTTATACTTTGACAATTTGAAAAGTAAAATCTTTTTATTATTAATTATTCTTAGATCTGTATATATAATAATAAAAAAATTTTCACAAAATTTAAGCTAGAGAAAAAAGAGTTTGCATACTTCTCCGTAAGCTTAATTTTTTAAAATCATTTGACTTTTTGTGTTCATTAATAAGTCATACAAGCAATTGATGAATGTGGCGTTTAAGCAAACAAGAAGTTGAAAAGTCAGCTCATTGTGTAGAAATTATTTTTGAAATTATTGTGATCACTTAACCATTTTTTTATATCTTTATTTTATTTTTCCAGCATCGTTAAGCATTTTATAGATGTCTTATCAACCATGTCATGATTTTTCACCATTGAAACGAGAAACCTGAAGGGAATACAACAACACAACAAAGAAAAAAAAAATACAACCTATTCGCTGCTTCCTCTTTTGAGAGATTGTTGGTGATTTTATCATGAATCATGAAAAGTACCTTTTGTCCATGAATATTTTTTTGGTCGAGTTTTTAGATGTTTATTATAAATTACTCTAGATGATTGAATTTTTTTTATTTTTTTACAAAAAAAAATTGTTGACAAATTTTTATTTTATTTAAAATTTTATTTCTTTTTGGTCTTTCGAGCTGGTCCAGCTAAATGTGAACTTTTTTTTTTTTGGGTCTGATATAGGTGAAAGTCCATTATATAGGTCAGGCTCAGGACGAGCATAACTTTTTTTTCTTAAAATTTATTTGTGGTCTGAAGCTGGATAGCAGGGAGGTCCACTAGGATACCGACCCATCCTATAGCCCAACCCAGCGAGTGCTTGGTTATTTAAGGCGAGCCGAGTTTGAGCCCAGCCTAGCCCACGTTGTGATTAACTTGAAGTTGAATTCCGAAACCCTAATACTATAAAAGCTAGGGGTTTCTTCTGATTAGTTCCTCTGCGTCGTTGAGTTGCCTGATAGTGAGGTTTCTTCGTGATCGCTGTGCTCCTGTCGGCGCTTCGCAGCTCATTCAACATGGCGGACAAGGCGGTGACTATTCGAACCAGGAAGTTCATGACCAACAGGCTTCTGTCCAGAAAGCAATTCGTGAGTTTTAATTTTTCATGCTTTAATACTTGTTTTACACAGACATGGAGTTGTGAAAAGGATTGCTGTGTAGAGTTTGATCTTCTCATTGTGTTCCTATTAATGACACTGATTGGATGAGTATTATTCTTTCGCTTCCACTCTGTTATTGTTTATCCAAGAGAGTTTGTTGTATTACGGAATTTTCTGCATGACATTGATGAGAAACAGAGATGTGTCTTACTGTCTGCATGATTTGACTTATAGACAAGTTGGATATTTTTAAATTTGAGATCTGAAGATGGGGAATGGATTACTTGATGTTCGCTATTGCCTTATAAATCATAAGGGCTAATTCTATGTTCAGTGTTTCTGTCAGCCAGTACTATATGTGTCGTACCTAATCACTGACTACCAGAGATTTATGGCAGTGGCATACTTAACTTTCTAATTCCACTTATTGTGTGCAGGTCATTGACGTCCTTCATCCAGGGAGACCAAATGTTTCCAAGGTAATTATTATTAACGCAAAACAGAAATATTTAGTACTTTCTGCTGCCTTGAGCAGTTGTTATTTGACAATTGCATTGCCGCGTTTTGTTGGATTGTTGTATATTGCATATAGGCTGAGCTCAAGGAGAAGCTGGCAAGAATGTATGAAGTGAAAGACCCCAACGCAATCTTTGTGTTTAAATTCCGAACTCACTTTGGAGGTGGTAAATCCACTGGTTTTGGTTTAATTTATGATTCGGTCGAGAACGCGAAGAAGTATGAGCCCAAGTACAGGCTTATCAGGGTTAGTCAATATATCTTTTCTTATGGGTTTTCCTATAATTGATTGTTGTTGCCTTTATGTTCTTCTCATATCATAGTTGTCCACGCCTTACATTGTCATTGTTCTTTTTTTTAATAATTTTATTTCTTATTTACATTGAACTTACTCTTGTTTTAGTGATTGTAAACTAACTATACTTTCCATCATTTTTATTTATTTTTGCCAACTCTTCGATATTCTGTTTGGTAATCCATGTTGTGATTATTCCTAATTACAATATTCCCTGTGGTGATAATATCCACTAAACCCTGGAATCAGAAAATATTGTTAACTTGTAGATATCGGCCTTTAGATATAATAGCTATTTTTTGCGTCCCTTCATGTCTTATCACTTAAGCATTTGTTATCATCTTTGAGAATTAGAACAATCATCATTCTACTCTGTCATGTTTATTATTTGTCTATGCTATTCATGCTTTGGTGTTTCTGAATGCAAATTAAAATCTCTCTCTCTCTCTCTCTCTCTCTCTCTCTCTCTCTCTGTCTCTGTGTTAGAATGGACTTGATACCAAGGTAGAAAAGTCAAGGAAGCAAATGAAGGAGAGAAAGAACAGAGCCAAAAAGATTCGCGGAGTAAAGAAGGTAGTTCAATAGTTAACCATTATCGGCATTTGTTGGTTATTGTTACCTTATTGTTTATTAAATTATGATTTTGCAATTTGTTTTTTGTGCAGACCAAGGCTTCCGATGCTGCCAAGGCTGGAAAGAAGAAATGAGTTTTCAGATGTCTTGTACTTTATTTTTATCCTCTTTTGCAATTCGTATTTTACTATTTTCTAATAGTTATTTCATTTCAGCTAGGTACCTGGAATGAGATATTTTGCTGTAAGTGTTATCTTGGTTTAATTGACTTTACGTTAACTTGATAGATTGAGTGCGCACATGAACAATTTTGCGAATTCAGTAGAACAACTTCATCTGCATGACAGATATCTTAATTTTCATCTAGAATGTATAGGTGTATGCTGCTACATCATCTGGCTCAGATATTATTCCAGTTTTCATTTATAATTAAACGGTATATGCCTTGGACCAGAAAAAAATCGGTATAATGAATTCGGATGTGCTCCATTATTTGATGGACTAGTTCAATTGTTATACAGGGACCAAAAAATGTTATGTAAGTCGTTCACAACTACATTTTGTCAAAAGCACATGATGTTTAAAGGGTGGAAGGTTTTAAAGAGCCACGGTAATGGACCAAACAATTGTTATATGGGTCTTTGACAACGTATACATTTTGTCAAAAGCACATGAAGGGTGGAAGGTTTGAAAGAGCCACAGTAAGGGAGTTAGGCCTGGGTCTTTACGATTGAAACATTCGATGTTCTCGATACAAAATAAGAAAAAGAGAATGGAAATGAAAATAAAAATAGAATATTTTATTAAAATATTTTTTTTTACTGTTTTTTGAGTGATTTGGATAAATTTTTACTATTTCTGATATTACTTCGCTCGCTGTCCTATTACTTCTCCACCTGCTAAATACGCCCATAGTGATTCGTTTATTGTTGATAAGATGCATACAAGGTTTTGATGATTGACTTCGCAGCTGTTGATGTCGTTTCCACAATTACTATAAAACTACAAACTGAACCGTCCATTTGACATCAGTGATCGACTAGCGCTTCGTTATTGATTGTTCCATCATGTGATACATGATTTCCAGACGGGCGAAGCTTCCATCTAGTTGTCCTGAAATGGTGACCACCAACCTAATTAACTAGGCTTCACTGTACTCATTCACGAAATTATCAGAGTGCATATATAAAATCTAGGAAAAAAAGTTAACTTAAATTTGTGCTTTTGTATATTACTCGCTAGTTCACTCTTTCTTGATGTGATAAGATTTTGCTAGAACACATAATTAAAATACTCCCAATGATATAATTCGTCGTCTAGTTTCTTTCTCGTTGCTCCTTTTTTCCCCCTCCCTAGTATGCACCCGGTTTTTTGAATATATCTATTTCCTAGGTTCCCTCCTTATAGTTATCCCCCTGTTCACTTGCTTTCATCATGGAGGATGCTGCTTCTACTGCTAATGGTAAAATTCATGTTAACTATTCTTGATTTTTGTTAAGAAAGTTGTTCATATTTAATGTCCAATATGTCTCGAGTAAGATTTATTTTTGGTCAAATAAAAATATTTTCTATTAAAAGCATCAAAGACATAAAAGTCTGAATACATAAGATATTATATGACTTCAGAATAACACAAATATAAATCAGACCCGAACTCATGAGATAACAAGTACATAAATTTAGAACAACATACTCTAAAAAGTATCTAAGTCTTAACAGAGTCAACACACCTCTAAACTAAGTGGCTTAAGGCTAATGAAACCTAGCCCAAATACTTTTTTTTATAGGTAATAAAAATAAACAGCCCAAGAGGTTTGAAAAGCCTAACCAGCCTTTTTTCTTTTTGAAAACAAAAGCAAAAAATTGGGCTTTTTTTGGGGGGGGGGGTCCGTAACCCATCCTTCCATCACCAATAGGGTAAGAGATGCGCAGAGTGACCATATGAAGGCAAGCTGGCGGCGAGAGCAAGAGACGGTCGGACTCATCTGAAACTTCTCGTTAGTGTAGCCTTCCGTTACTTCTTCTTTTGTCATCGTGATCACCATCTTCTATTACTGATAGTCCATTACTGCATTACATCCCTCAGCAACTTCCTCACCTCAAAACGTCTCCATCAGACCCATCGACTGGCTTCAGCGGCAGGAAGGAGGGATGGCAGCCAAAACCCTTAACACAGTTAGTCCAAAATAAGAGTTTCTTGCTCCTCTGAGCTCCTCCATTAAACAATATAGAGGCATCAGGGAAAATATTGACAGTGGTCAAACCCTTATTCAGCACAAGCAAGAAAGCATCTAAGGTGGCGCCGGCGAGAGGTGTAGAAGATTAGGAGGAATATTCCTCGATGTCGACTTACCTCTTACCAAAAACTTTCGATGTTGTCGGAAGAAACAAAATCACCGAAACTCCACCAAAGTCCTCTACGTATGGAGAGGAGGGAATCTTTCATGTAGGAAGAGGAAAAGCTCGCATTAGAGGGAGGGGAAAAGCAGATAAAAGAGTGAAAGAAAGGGAGGAGAGGAGGTGAGGGAAACAAAACCGCCGAAACTCTACCAAAGTCCTGTACCTATGGAGAGGGGGAATTTTTCATGTAGGAAGAAGAAAAGCTCCCATTAGAGGGAGGGGAAAAGCATATAAAATAGTGAAAGAAAGGGAGGAGATGAGGTGAGGGTGCCTAAAGGCATCGCTCACTCTATGCGGCGGTGAACTTCTTCAAACCTTAGCAATTTTCTTATTGGTAAACACAAAGAATCTCGAATAAGATTACTTCTAATGAAATATGCTTGTGGGAAAAAAAAACTGTAAGGTAAAATGTTATTCGGTAGGCCCATTTCCTAGGTTCCCTCCTTATAGTTATCCCCTTGTTCACTTGCTTTCATCATGGAGGATGCTACTTCTATTGCTAATGGTAAAATTCATATTAACTATTCCTGATTTTTGTTAAGAAAGTTGTTTACATTTAATGTCTAGTATATCTCAAATAATATTACTTCTAATGAAATATGCTTGTGGAAAGAAAAAAAAAATTGTAAGGGAAAATGTTCTTCAGTAGGCCCATTTCAATGTATTTCTCTTGTATTATGAATGTTAGATGTGTTTTAATGACGTCTGAGAACTAAATTCAAAGTTTGATTGATAAAGTAATTAAATTAAGACGGAGTTCAGAGCAGATACTGTTGTACCAGTTTAATGTCATTGTGACTGAAGCAAATCAAAACTCAAATACCATCCAAATTTGCAAATCCAAACGCATCCAATAAAAAAAAAAAACCAATTCTTTTTCTCCACTTCCGTGGGGTTTTCTGCAAGTAAAACTGAACTTTGGGGATATTTTATAAAGTCATATATACATATATGTGCATTAACTGGATTTTTCCATGAATTATACAGAGAAGATCCGTATCATTAAATATCCACAACTGAGTATTATGTAATATCAAACTCTTTTCTTCTTCATTAACCATCAATTATCCAAGTTAAGAGTTCCCTTGCAACTAAAAATGTAGCATGTAATGCTGGAGGAATCTACAGTCTTACTTGCCTTGCTTTTCAAGAAGGTATTATAAATTACAGCTCATCTTTTTTACCAAAATAAAGCTCAAGGGACAAAGAGAGCTGAAAATTCAAATAGCATTTAGTTTATGATAATCCTGCCCAATATGGCTTGCAAGGAACCGACCATCTTTCCTTTCATCATGCTGAAAGCAGGGAAAAAAAAAAAGTGGTCATTTTTTTTTTTGCCAACGCTCCTTTTAGACTCTCATGTGAAATCCCTGTTAGTCTAGTGGTTGGGCTCAGCTAAAATTTTGAAGTTCGACTGCTTGTTGACTTCAATTAATTTTTTTAAAACAAAAAATTGCAGAACCGTTCGAACTATTAAATTTATTAGTTTAGTCAATTTTATGGGTTCAAAACTTATTTGACTAGTTATGTACTGGTCCTATGGGTTATTCTGCATCAAACCTTTAACCAAGTTTCAATTGATTTGGCTAGTACAATTCGATTTTGATGACTATAAATTATTTAATAATAAAAAGTTCAACATTTCAATAAGTGGAGCCTTTCTCTTAAAAAATTATCTGTCGACTTGTGATAGCTGATATATGTATATTTTTATATTTCTATAAAATTGTTTGATATAATCTATTAAAAATTTGTCTGCTATCTCTTTATTTTATTGGCAACGTATGTATATTTATAACTCTAAGGTATACAACTTGATTTAAAAAAGAAAAAAAACATCTTTAAATATTTAGAATTTCTGTTTTCCTTATTTTAGAGAAAGTAGCCGTGATTATATTTAGAGTATGTTACATTATTTTTCCTTTTAAGTTTTTTAAAATTACATATTAATATGATCTTCTTTCAAAATTACACTTTCCTCCCATATATCTATGAAATTATTATACTTTAGTCTAATTCATATTTTATATCTAGGAGACTATGTTACAGACTATTATTTTATGTTTGCTAGCATGATACTACATTATTTTTTTGTGACTAAAATACTCTTTTTTATTAACTTAAATACATATTGTGAGTTTTTATATTGTGAGTTTTTTTATAAGAAAAATAGAATACTTGTGATTTTTTTTAATTTTAGATTAAAAATAAAAAAGTTATCATATATAAGAATTGACCTTTTTAAATTAATAGAAAGTATTTTAATCGAAGAATATATAATATTTAAAATATTATATGTCAAAAGTTTATTATAATAAATTTTTTAACAAAAAATAGAAAATTAAATTAAAATATAGTGTAGTATACAGTCATAAAAGAAAATAATATATATTTGAAAATAAAGAAAAGAATGTGTAATTATGAAAAGCTACGTGAGAGAAATTGTAATTTACTATTATATTTATTTGAAGAAGTCCTATCCAACCAATGCAGAGATAGTGGGTGGGTCAGTTTCAAAGTTGAGATAATCAGAGTTTGAGATGTCAAATTGGAACTACCAGCTCCTCCGACAATTGTGACTCGTGAGAGTTTCTTAAGTAAAGAATTTTAATATTTTAAAAATTAATTAATGCTTTAAATAAATAACTCCCATAATTAATTTTATAATTAAAAAAGAAAAGAAAAGAAAAGAGAAAAAAAGTGGGGGCAAAGTGGTTCTGGTTTGGTTGGTGGATGAGTAGCTAAACCACCATCAAAATTGGCACCAGCTCACAACACCACGCCTCACTCGTCACTCACACAAACCAAACACAGATCAAATCAAATCACACTGAGACTGAGCCTGAGCCTGAGCCTGAGCCCACCACCCCCTAATTCCTAATTCCACTCTCTTTACTCCTTTCCTTTATCTCCCATGGCCTCCGAGCAACACGACACCGTTTTCCCCGAGGAGGATCTTGACGACGACGACGACGAATCTCAAGAGGACGAAGAAGATGACGACGACGACGACGTTCTCGGTGATCCGGAGGACGACGAAGAACGCGATGCTTCCCCTTCCACCTCTTCCGCCCTCGCCGTTCCTGTCTCCAGCTCTTCCGCTACCGTCACTGTCGCCGTACTCGGCTCTGCCGTCTCCAACGGCCAGAGCGTCCCGATTTCGGCGACCACCGCCACTACAATTGTCGTCCCTGACTCCGTCGATCCGAAACGTCAGCGGATCGACCAGAGCGAAGAGAAAAAGCCTCTGGATGATTCCAGGAGACTTTTTCAACGTCTTTGGACCGATGAGGACGAGATCGAGCTGTTACAGGGATTCCTTGAATACACGACACAACGAGGATCCTCCCACCACAACGACACCGCTTTGTTCTACGACCAAATTAAGTCAAAGCTTCAGCTGGATTTCAACAAAAACCAACTTGTCGAGAAGCTCCGAAGGTTGAAGAAGAAGTACCGCAATGTTTTGAATAAGATTAGCTCCGGTAAGGAATTGTCCTTCAAGAGCCCCCATGATCAAGCTACCTTTGAAATTTCTCGTAAGATCTGGAACAATTTGGGTTCAGTCGGCGCTGCTGCCGAAGATAACGCGTTGGACGACGACGAAATCAGCCCCAACCCAAACCCTAACCCTAATTTTAGCCATTCAATGTCCAAGAATGAGGTGATTATCGGGATTCCTGCGGAGAAGAGAACCCCATCGTCATCACGGAAGCGGTCACGGTCTCGAGCAGGGATGAGACCAGATGAGAAGCGCGAGTTGAATGATGGATTGGCGTCAAACAAAGATAATTATTGTATTAGTAATACCAATACTAATACTACTACTACTACTACTAATTCTAACAATAACCCTAACATACCAGGTTTGATTGAGGAGACAGTGAGGAGTTGTTTGTCGCCCTTGTTCAAGGAGATACTGACGAGCGCCATGGGAGGACCATTTGGGGCTAGAGGGTTTGGAGGATTGGCATTGAATCATATGCCGTTGAGCTTCGGCATGCCATCCTTAATGAATTTTGCGAGCGGAGAAATGGTGGATGAGAAGTGGAGGAAGCAACAGATTCTGGAGTTGGAGGTGTACTCGAAGCGGCTGGAGTTGGTGCAGGATCAGGTCAAGGCTGCACTGGACGAGTTGCGATCTACTGGAGGATGACCAAGGCTTTTAATTTAACGCTGTCTTTGTAGTAAGTGATCGGAATTCTTCCTTTTCCTGTCCCTTTTCATGTCTATGTTTTATCCATACAAATTTGCTTAGTAATTTATCAGTGGGTCGATAGTTTAGCTAGTAATTTTCTTCGAATTTTATCTTTTGTTGATTCTATAGAACAGTTGTCGAATAAAATGTCAGCTTACTGTAGATCTTTCGTGCTTTTTAATTATAATCTTATGATCATATTATCAATGTACTGTAAAGAACGCCGTCGTACCATGATATTCTGTAAAGGATGCACTGGTGAGTGCTGTATATTGAAACATTCTTACGGAAAGTGTTACCTTTTTTGGGTCGGAACTCAGACGAAGATACGTTCTTATTAAAATTGCATGTAGTCGGCCATGTCTTTGGGGCTTGCTGATTTACTTTTTGTCCAACGGTTGGATAGCTAATCCAAAAGATATTCTGCTATGATACCTGTGAAAAAAGTTGGATTTTGTCGCGTGATGGAAAATAGTATGTTCTTCAAAGATAAGGTCAGACGGAGAATTTTCTTGCTTGTGTAATAAAGTAAGTGAAGAAAATCCATTTGTTGACATTTACATGTCTACGTGCATCCGCATTTCATGATTGAGTTCATGATTTTGTGCCCAGCTTAAAGCGTGAATGAATGCCAGCTTCAGCTTATTCAATATTCAGGTTGTTCAAAGCGCTAAGTTTACAATCACTACAATCAAGACTTCTACTGGTCTCAGGTATTTGTTACTAGTGAATTCTAGTAGCATTCACATTTCTGTAAGGATGGATTGTTTATTGAGATCTATGCAATGATTAATTATCAGATAACCACAGATCCCATCTCTTCATGTGCAACCTCACTGTTGCATCCAAATATGTTGTCAATTCCTTTAAGTTCTCTGGATGGGTTCTTTAATTCACTCCAGTGTAGTCTTATGGAGGATTTTGCATTAGGCAACGCATGCCTGCTTAAATGCGACTTGGGTCTGTAATCTATGTGCTGGGATTTTTGTTTCCGCCCTGCGGAATCCTCTTCAAGCCCCAAGTTATAGCTAACGCTGACCATTTCCCATCTATCAACGTGACACGGAGGATGTTTTAATGTCTCCCATTCTAATTGCTCATCTCATCATTGGCTAAAATATACTTTTGGTCACCTAACTTTATTTAAGACTTATTTTTATCCCTTTTTTTATTTTATTTTAATCCTTTAACTTTATTTTAAATTTCACTTTCATTATTTTATTTTTTTTAATTTGGTTCTCTAGTTTTTATTTTAAATTTCACTTTAATACTTTTAATTTTACTTTGTTTCAATTAGTTATTATAACTTACAACAATCATTCAATTGTTTTCTTGTCTTTAATACTACAAAGATACTTAACAAAATAGTTTTAAATAGCTTTTTGCTTGGTGGCAATGATAACCATTTGTCAATTTGGATTTTATCTATAGTAATACCCTCTCTTTTTATTATTTAACTGTTAATTGTGTGACTCCTAATCTCTGGTCTATGTTTTACTATGGTCTAATTAATGCTCCTTTTTTTCTTTCAATTTTTGTAAGTATGTCCTGATCAAAAAATTTTGTATGCCACCAATGAATTCAAGAGTAACACTTTCTTTTAAGCATTTTGAGGGGAAAGAAAATATTTGAGTAGTTTTTTTTTTTTAAAAAAAATAAGGGATCAAATTGAAACAAAAATAAGGTTAAAGGATGAAAGTAAAATATGAGAAAATTAAACTGAAGTCAACTGAATTCAAGGAATGAAAGTAAAATCTAAAATAAAATTAAAAGGCCGAATTAGATTTAAGGTCGAAAATAAAAGTGGAAGTTGAGATAAACTAACAGAACTAAAAATGTATTTTAACGTTCATAAACCCATTCATACTTTGTTTATTTATTTTCACTAGAAAGTTTACTGTTTGAGCTGGTTAAAATTTTAGGCGTGCGCTATCGAATTAGGAACGAGTCTTGCTGGTTATAATCCGATAAGGAGAAAAAGATTGGAATGACAAATCCATCACATAGAGAAATTAATTTTTTTTTAAATTAGAAAAGATATTGCTCGACAACGAGGCATACTATTCTTCGGTTGTTGTGGGATAGTGATGTGCCAAATTTGCCAAAGAGACGGGACTCCTTGGACATAAATCGAAATTACAACTTCATAGTTGATTCATGGCCAGAGAAAGCTTCCCAACGTCCTCTCTTTTCCTGAAGTTCCTTCTCTTTCTACGTCGTACGCTTCAGACAGAAAGCTTCCCAAGTCATAAAAATGGTTTGCGCCTCCCCAACACCAACTTTCTCCTCCTTAAATGCCAGGCCTTGACTTTGCAATTTCGTTACTGGCAATTCTTTATCGAGTTCATAAAATTCCTTATAATTGCGTTCCGTATTGTTAAACTGATGTACTTGATGTGCAGTCGGAACGCAAATGCCATGTTTTTAATTGTTCATATTAACTAATGCACCTTCAAATTTACGAAATTAGAGAACACAACAGCACTTGGTAACAATTTGGGCACCCTGAATTACAACTTAAAACCAAGATATAAACAGTGCCTCTTACATTCTTGTACATTCGGCTTCCAAGAGTCTCTGCCTAACTAAGAACAACATTGCATCTGCCGCGAAAAAACTACAAATAAAAACAATGATATTCTATACAAATCAGGTGTGATGCGAGAAAAGCTGTAACCCCAAGGAGTTTGACATGTACAACACTACCCTACTGTCATGCTGTGGACCATAGCAGCAATTGGGCCGGGTTAATGTTTCGTCCGACACAGACCATACCAGCTGCGGAAGTATTGTTTTACAACTTTGAAAGTAAGAAACATTATTTCCAACTCGATGTCCATCAAGGAAGTGCCAAGCGATGTCTATTCACTAGCTGAGTGCAGCAGCACCCTTGATGTGAGAATCTCATAGGAACTTATAGTAGATTTCTCTTATTAGGTTAAAGGGTAATTAGAAAATTTTTAGAGGGGTGAATTTATTATAAATAAAGGAGGAGCGTGAGTGGGTATTATGTCAGAGTGGAGTATTTGCTCTGCTTTTGGAGTGGGCAAAATACAATTGATAGGTCGGACCAATTGTTAAAACCTAAGAAATAACACTGAAATAATACTAAAATATTTAATATCAAATGAAGAATTACAAAGCAATCCTCTCCCAGAACTAAGCTCCTATAAAATACTAAGGTATTCTGCCTATCCCAAAAGCAGAGCAAATACTACATCACTCTGACATAATATTTTCTTGCATACCCACTCACTCCCTCTCCTTTATTATAATAAACTCACCCCATTGGAAATTCCCTAATTACCCTTTAACCTAATAAGAGAAATCTCCTATAAGTTCTTATCAGAATCATCGTCATGGATTACACTGACCAACTTGTGCTCTTCATGTGCATTGTTATCAAATTAGCAACCACCCCCCCTCCCCCCCAAAAAAAAAACTGGGAACCCACCAAAAAAATCTAAAACCACAGATTTAGAAGATCAGTGATCTTGGATGACCATATTTGAGGTCTCCAATTTGATAAACAGGCAGAGAGTGGCCAGAGAACCCTAAATACAAAGGCAATTAAGATCCAACCTGTCAATCCCTACCGATCTCCATGATCTGGCATATCTTGAACATGTAGTGCTTTAACTTGGTATACCTTCTTCACTTGCTTTTCAGAAGCTGTGCCGCATGCAGCTTCTTGATGTCTAGTATGTATTCCAGTCATTGCGGGTTCTTTAGTAATCCACTTTGGAGGTGGTATTGGAGGACCTGCGTTCTGCACAAATTGGTGTTGTAGATTAGTTGCTGTCCCCGAACTTGGCACCCTCGTTAACATTCCGGGTGACTTTGGTGAACCAATGCCAGACGACCTAGATCTTACACCTTCCTCCATTGTCATAGCAGAAAACCCCGTTTTTACATTATGAAATTGTTCTTGATAATGTGACCTATCTTGTGTCCTAAAATTTTGTCTGTCGTTATGTGCACCACTGGATGAGATTGGAAATCTAAGCCTGCTCATTATGCCCTGATGATTATTATAATGTCCATAATAACTGCTTGTGTCCTCACCATAATATCTTCCATATCCAGAGGATCCAGCTGGTCTATGTCTGTTCATTGAATGATGGCCTGGAATATTCTGATAAGGTTGCTCTAACCAACCATGGGACCCATTATTTGATTTAATATTAAGAGTGTTCTTGACAAGTCGATGAGCTGCTTCTCCCAATTGAGGGCCAGCTATTGCTCCAGGTACTTGTGGCCTGTGAGATGTTTTGAATACAAAATGTAAGGCAGAAAGTTATCTAAAGCATGTGTCCATGCATCAAGAATTTCAAGGCATAAACATAAACGTTGACATGTAAGTTGTAACAATAATAGTATAAAATATTTAATGATAAAAAACTGTAAAAAATAAATTTGGTTCTGAAAGCATAGTGACACTGTATCCAATAGTCCAACAGAATCCTGTAAACCACATCAATAGATCCTCACCTATCTCTTCCATATCTCCGACCACCATTGTCTTCATGCCATAGTGTAGGAAAAGGTTTGATATCAATGGGTTTTAAAATCTGCAAACAGCAGAAGTGTTGAATTAGATGTGATTTCATCTTGTAAAAAGCAGCAAAATCTAATAATAGGTCAACAAATATGAGTTCATCTGCGCCATCTAAACTGACTGAGCGTAGTCTGGCCCATGGACCCAATAAACATGATGAATTGTTTATGAGCAGCCAGAGAGAACACACCTTTTTTGGCATGACTACACCAGGAGGAGGTCTTGGGACGTGTTTATGGCTAGCAGGATTAAGATAAGTAATGTTTCTGAAATGCAAAAAATCTCAGCATGAATTCTCTCATAATCTTCATATATATAAGGAAAGCAATAGGCATATAAGATAAACTTACAAGACTTGATTATACCCAATATCTGGCAACCCATTGATGGGCGAGGATACAACGGGTCTTAACTCGTTCCTTTCACATAGCCAAAGATATCCATTCATTCCACCACTGCTAACAAAGATAACAAGAAACAAATGTGCCTGATTAGACAATAACCAAAGTTTAATATTATAACCAAAGTTAATGAATATTAAACATCAACGCATTCACCAACCTAGCATCTGTGTCGATTGGCCAAACATGCCTTTCATATTGGGCTACTTGATGACAAAGTTGGTAATACATGAAAATATGTGGAGCTAAAGCATGTGCACAGTTGACATAAAGCAAGTCAAGCATCATACTATTCCGAAGTTGCTCCTCCGCCTGAATGAAATTGAGCACTAAAAAAATGTCAAAATCATCAATAACTTTTCTGTAAAACATGGTCGATTCTTCCAAAGTTATCTTCACCTTTTCAAAATTTCTACAGGAGCATAAAGAGAAGGAGAATAACCTTTTTTATGCAACAAAATATGATGACAACATGAGATCTACAGATATACTTAAAAATGGCTACGGCCTGCAGGCAAAATTCCTATTTCTAGTGTGGCAGCCCTCCCACCAGGCACATCTCAATGCAACAATGGTTCATATTTTGAGAATGGCCATCAACAACCATTATATTTTTCAAGTTATATCCTAATAAATTCCAGAAGACCCACATAAATCTTTAGAGGAACAATTTACAGATCACCAATAATAACAGAAGCTAGAAGCAACAACAACCACTGGCATTAGTTTGACGAATTATTCTTTAATCTCCTTTGAAGATGAACAATTTTGGACCACAAAACTAACATAGTCATATATTTTAGAACTGAATATAGTTAACACCACCACTTCCCCCAAAAAAAATGATTATAATAATAAAAGTTCCTTTTCCAGACCGTTAATGTGTCTTCAAGCTTTCTTGTAGCAGCAATTAATTTCTTCTCATCGATGAATGGCAACTTGGCAACACCCTGGACAGCACTCCACAAAATAAAACAATCAACCGTGACTCTATCCATTCTTTCTAAATCAATACTATTGTAAAAACACTAAATAATACCTGCCATGCAAATCGTTTGCCATTCATATCAATCTCAAAATCTGTCCAAAAGGAATCAAAGTAATACCAGGAAAGAAAATATTTGATTCAAGATATAGCAGTACAAATCAATAGCAGTCAAGAGAATTTACCAGCAGGATAAAAGTCAAAAATAGGTGATGAAGGATCAGTCATTAAATCTCTATATTTTTCAGGCAGTGCACTGGAACTGTAACAAAAAATTGACGAGCATATCTGTCAGTATGGGAAGCATAAGACAAGATCTAAGGATAGGAGAGGGGAAGAAACCTTGAGGCAGGTAGGGTCCCCATGAGTTGATCAAATGGCTTAAATGGTTCTCCCACGAAAAAGGTTATTTCCAGATCAGTTAGATCTTTAAGATCAGAAGCAAAAGGAGCATAATGGTATGGGTAGAACCTGTAACAACAATCAGTGAAAGATTTAATAATAGTCAGATGTCTATTTTGTATAAAACACTACTCTCCATGCAGTTCTTGTCACACTTCTCAAAGCAACTCAAGTAAAAGCCTAAATCTCAGCCATCAGCTTGATCTTAGTTATGTTGTTTACAGATCTATATTATTCAGTACTACTATATAAATAATATGAACCATTACAGATTTCTTTAACTGCTTTGTCATCCTTCAGGTGAAACATCAGATTCCAACCATACAAGCCTTCACACAGTTCTAGGATAGGTCAAAGGAAAGAAATAATTCTAACGACAAATATGTTTAAAGAAGAGTAAGCTTCTAGGCCAACAAAAGGTCCAATGTGCTAATGGTTAGTGGATAACTTCATGGTCCTAGAATGGTTTTACAGTGCTTATTCTCCAAAATGCACCCATAGCCAAAAGCTGTTAAGCACATCAAATAATCTAGCAACTTAACAAGCTAATAAAGAAACAAATATGGGATGAGTAGGTAACCAAATATAATCGATAATTGATAAAAGGCAAACTAACCATTGCCATGAGCAGACACCCTGATAGTAGTATCGGCAAACCCAACATAAACCTTCCACGTACTTCAAAATCTACAAAGAACAACTAAGACAATAAGCTATGCTCTAGATTAAGTTTGCTATGGCAGACGAGAAAACAGAGGGAAGAGAGAAGAAGAAATTATGTGTCTAATATTATTGAGCTCCAGTACTTATACAAGAGAGAAGAAATAACAATCATAACTGACCGAACAACAAATGCAATAACAAAAGACTTAACAATGAAACATACCACAATAAAGAAAAAATAAAAAGATACAGTAAAACAGTAAAACTAAAACAGCACTTCAATAACACCTAAAGCCTTCACTTAACTGTCCTCCATCAAACGAGGATGACTTCAGCCAATCCAAGCTTTGCCAGAAAGAAGCCCAAACCTCAAACATGCCAATGGCTTAGTAAGAATGTCTGCAAGTTGTTTAGTACTAGGAACATACCCAATGGAGATTTCTTACCCAATACCTTATCCATCACAACATGTAGATCAATCTCTACAAGTTTAGTTCTTGCATGTAGAACTAGGTTGGTAGCTATGGCCTTAGCACTCAAATTGTCACACCACAGCATTGGCACCCTAGAAGTAGGACACCCCAACTCACATAAAAGGGATGTTAACCAGACCACTTCACTAGTTAAAGAAGCCACAACTCTATATTCAACCTAAGCACTTGACCTTGATACCATCCCTTGATTTTTGCTTGACCATGACACCAAAGAATCCCCCAAGCACACACAATATCCTCCTACTGACCTCTTGTCCACTACATCATTAGCCCAATCCACATCAAAGAAACCAATGCGAGTGAGATCAATAGAATGTTTGATGTGCAAACTCAAACCTGAACCTTTGAGGTACCTTAAGGTGTGCTAGGCCTTCAACCAATCAACTATTGTTGGGGCACTTAAACGCTAACTTAGCTGATTTACAGCAAAGGAATATTAGGCCTAGTACTTGTCAAGTACTGCAAGGCTCCAACTAAGCTCTTGTAGAGAGAAGGATTCTCAAGAGCCTCTTCTTTCACCTCAGAACTGTTAATCCCAAGAGTCATAGGAGTGGGACAAGGTGAAGCATCCTTCATGTTGTATTTCTCTATTAAATTTGCCACATACTTTCTCTGAGTCAAGAAAACTCCTTTCCCATTTCTTATAACTTCAATTCCCAAAAAGAAATGAATATCACCAAGATCCTTGAGAGAGAAAACATCATTTAGCCTCTTAATAAAAACATCAACTAGATCTTTGCTATCACCAGTTACTAGCATATCATCCACATATACTAAGACAATTATGACATGATTTTTGGTGTGCAAAACAAAAAGAGAATGATCACACCTTGTTTGTTGAAACTCCCACTAGAACAAAGTGTCTCTCAACTTATCATAACAAGCCCTTGGGGCTTGTTTAAGCCCATAAAGGGCTTTCTTCAATCTACACACATGACTTGGATGCCTGGAATCCTCAAAACATTGTGGCTGTTTCATAAATATTGGTTCCTTAAGGCTGCCATTCAAAAAGGCATTATCGACATCAACTTGTTTGATAGGCCAGTTAAGAGATACAGCAATGGTTAAGACCACTCTCACTGTAGCTAACTTTGCTGCAAGGCTGAAAGTTTCCCCTACAATTCCAGAGTCCTGTTGAAACCCTTTTGCTACTAGCCTAGCTTTATGCTTCTGTATACTGCCATCTGCAGCCATTTTGATTTTAGAAACCCATTTACAATCAACTATACTCTGTCCTTTGTAAGGAACCAGCTCCCATATATTGTTTTTCTTTAAGGCTTCAAACTCCACCTCCATTACCTTCTTCCAGCGTGGGATTTTATATGCTTCAAGAGGACTACAGGGGTCTGCTGTATCATTATTCAGTTTTGCTAGGCCAACATAGGTTGATTTGGGCTGGATGGCTCCACTCCTTAGCCTGGCAACTATAGGATGAACAGAAACAGACCTGGAACTATTCTTATCAATTGCTGGTACACTCTACAACCGTTCTGGAACACTCTACAACTATTCTTCATTATTCATCTGTGATTTCTGGCCACCCAATGCTATTTCAGCATTCTCTCCAGTAGCAGACTCAGTGTTTTTCTCAGCCAAAACTCTTTCAGACTCCGGCATAGTGCTAGAACAATCATTAGTATTGCTTCTGTTTTCAGAGTCAGATGACATAGGTACCATATGAATAATTTCTCTAGTCTCCTCAGGTCTCTTAGTGTTCAGAAAACCTGCTTTAAAGGGAAATTCTGAATTGTTAAACATCAAATGTTTATAAATATAAAGCCTACCCATGGATAATAGACATTTAAACCCTTTATGATTCATGCTTGGGCCAAGGTAAACACATTTAATAGAATAGAAACTTAATTTATGCTGGTTATAAGGCCTTAGGTATGGAAAACAGGCACATCCAAAAACCTTTAGCTCCTTAAAATCAAGTTTTCTTTTAAATAGGACAGAATAAAGAATTTCTCCTTGAAGAACAGTGATAGGCAACATGTTTATCAGTCATGCTGCTGTTTGAAAAGCATCAGACCAAAAACTCATAGGTGCACCAGCTTGAGCAATCATACTCATTCCCATTTCAACCACTTGGCAATGTTTTCTTTCCACCCTTCCATTATAAACAGAGGTATGAGGGCAGGAGTGTCTCATAATGATCCCACTGTCATGCACAACATAAGAGAAAGGCTTAAACTCAGCTCCTCCATCACTTTGAATAATTTTTTTTTCCTCAGCTCCTCCATCACTTTGAATAATTGTTTTTTCCTTTCTAATTGATTTTCTACCATTTTCTTAAAACTGAACAAAAGCTTGGAATGCCACCCCTTTACTTTCAAGTGGAAAAAGCCACAAGAATCTACTATGGTCATCAAGAGAGGAGATGTAATATCTATATCTTGAACCAGATAGGCGTAGGACCCCAAAGGTCTGTATGCACAAGATCTAAGGGTTTTTCAGCTTTGGATTCAGATTTCTTGAAAGGAAGTGCATGCATTTTACCAATTTGATAAGCATCACAAAAGGGACTATCTTTATTGATCAACTTATTCATGTTACATTGCTTAAATACATCATTCAAAATTCTTTCTGAGGGATGGCTTAGCCTTCTATGCCATAATTCCTTTTCTGGACATTTCTCATCCTTCTTGGCCAAAAAGCAACTTGCCTTAGGTGCTCCCTTTACTTTGTACAATCCTTCAATTTGCACTCCTTGTATTAAGGTCTTTCCCGTTATTTTATCCTTCACCACACAACCACAAGAGTCAAACATAATAGAGACATTATTTTATAAGGATAATTGGGATATACTAATCAGATTTTTGCTGATTTTAAGCACTAACAGCAGATTATTCAATTTAAGGGAGGTATCTTGAATAATTGATTTGCCAACTTTTTCAATATTGACTTTCTCTCCATTTCCAACAAGGTATGTTTAGTAAGGAGATATCATGCATTGTTCCATAACATCAGGATCATTGGTGACATGATTTGATGCACCCCTATCTAGATACCAATCTTGGTTATCAAGATTATCCTGGGTAATGAGGTAGGCTGAATGGGGTGTATTGGAATCTTTACTACCTTCTGAGTTTCCTCCTGACACACTAGAAAAGTTTTGATCAAATCTATAAAAGCAACTGACAACAGTATGGCTTACCTTTCCACTTAGCTCACACGTAGGCCTCCCATTTTGCCATCTGCCTCCACAACTAAGTCTTCCTTTGCCACGTCCTGTTTGCCCTCTCCAATTCTGATTAAAATTGGTAACATTCTTCGTTCTGTTAGACACAACATTGGCGCTTGGTGGGCCATATTGACCCAGCACTGACCATTGCTCCAAGCGGCTTTCAAAGGTCAACAAAGAAGTTTGGAGTCCGACCTAAGAGAGCCAAGTCTTCTCAGCTAATTGAACCACTATGACTCCATACTCTGCATCGAGTTCGACCGCATCTAGGTAACTAAGTTGTCGTTGGTCAGTAGGAATCTAGCCATCATAAGATTATCGGCCAACTCCTTCACCTTTTGTAGGACCAGTTCGGTAGCACTAATTTGCTAGAATTGAACACAGAATTCACTCACTGTTGACGGGTTCCTTTGTTTGGTAGGATAATCTAAGTGGCAATAGAGCTTTCCATTATAGAAAAAATAGGGCGCTTTTCCTAGAGTTTTTTTCCATTGCTATTTAGGATGGAAAAGGTGTTTCCCGAATGGAAAATGGGTATTTGGACAATTTTGTCTTTGTGCGTTGTTCTCTTCTCATCAAAGACACCAACAAACTGAGGGGAGACGCCCGTAGTGAGAGAGAGAGAGGAAATGATGACTGAGAGGGATAGAGACAGAGACGCCGACGAATTGAAAGGGAAAGAGGCAAAGCCGCCTACGGTGAGAGAAAGCCGAATCTAAGGAGATCAAACTAGAGTCGCATAGGGAGAGAGCCGAATCTGAAGGTAGAGAATGAGAGAGGTAGAGAATGAGAGAGAGAGAGAATTTAAGAGAGGCAGAGAACCGACGACAGGGAGAGGAGATTCAGGACTGATGAATGTGTTGAAATCATTCTGCAGAAAGGTGACATTAGATATGCTATAGTTGCATGAGTTAAGCCTATTTTGTTTCCCAAAACAAAATAAAAATTTATGGCACGTTTGGTTCAGCATCTAGAAAGGAAAAGAAGATGGGATTCCAATGTGCAGTAACTTCTCCTGTGTTTGGTTGGCCAGGCTGATGGAGAGGTTTCATTTCAGAGTGGAAAAAATGTTGATGTGGCTTCCATGTTTTCCTCTATGTTTTTACAACTGAAATGCTATGGAAAATAGCTACTGCACACTAAAAATGTTGTCGTACTTCATTCCTCAGTTGTGGTCTGATGTTGCCTTGCTCTATTTTCCCTGCATTTGTGTTCCTCTCAGAAATCATCGACCATGGGTTTCTGAAATCATCAACCATGCATTCGTGCTCCATTGGTGATGCGTTCATGTTCCTCTCAGAAATAATCTCTCTCTCTTTGCAGAGATGGATTGAAGCTGACCCAAAGCCTTCCACTATCGGAGATGGATTGAAGCTGCCAGAGACGACGACCCAAAGCTGTCGGATCCATTTTCGCCTATCATCAGTGAACCTTCATCCTCCCCAAATTTCACGATGTTGCCTTTCAGAAATTGGATGCCCAACCTCTTCGACTACTAGTTCACTGGGCTTCTGAGAGAGAGAAGAGAGGGAGAAGCAGAGATGCATGAGAGAGAGAGGGATGAATTGAAAAGGGACCAAAGTGAATAAATTAAAAAATTCATAGGGATTGTTTTTAACCAAAAAAATAAAATATATTCTCAAACTAGGGACCTAGATGAAATAACATAAGAGTTTATATCAAACAAAAGACAAAAAAAAGAGTTAGGGACTTAAGTGAACAAACAAAAAAGTTCTTGGGTAAATGGTGAGAGTAATTTAGTATATATTCATTCTATTTTTATTAAAAAAATACATAATAAATAAAGTTTTTTTCTCTTTCTCCTTTTCCTTTTTCCATCCCATTCCAAACAACTTTTTTCCTCTTTTCCTTTTCTCTTTTCCATTCCATTCTTCTTTTCCTTTCCATTACTGCTTTATATTGCAAACCAAACGGGCTATTAGTAAATTTATTAGTAAGGGGTAATCTAGTAAATTAACCCCACATACCAAACATATTTTTCTCTTTCTATTGTCTTTTTCCATCTCATACCAAACATTTTTTTTTCCCTTTTTCCTTTCCATTTCCCTTTTCCTTTTCTTTCCTTTCTTATCTTGCGTTTGATTTCTTATCTTGCGTATCAAACGAGCCCGTAGGTATTCATCCATTTTTAGTCCCCCCTTCTCAAGCACTGAAGTTCACTCTTATACAGAGTGACTCGCGAGCGTGTCTACGAACCAGAGAACTCTTCAACTGCATTCTAGAGTTCTTGCGAAGTCTTGCATCCAAGAACTTAAGATATCACTTCTGGCGTCATGCTGTTATACATCCACCTGAGTAACAGTTGATCGAGGGTGACCCACTCCTCGAATTTTGAATTCACCATTCGTTCGTCACCCTCAAAAACGAAAAAGTCTGGACACAGCTTTGTTCCACGAATGAAGTCATCCAGCTTATTGCCACGTATCATTAGGAGAGCCAGTGAACTCCACATGAGATAATTTGTTCAATCGAGTTTGATCAAACAAACCTGATTGAGCGTCGAAATTAGCAGGTTGATCTTGTTTTGATTAGCAAAAGACGAATTCAGCTTTGTCGAACCGTTTGTAGAGCTAGTTGTTGACAATGAACCTGATTGCTGCTCCATGTCAAGGTCCTTAATCTTATCGCTCCGATACCAAGAGAAAGTTTGCTATGGCAGACGAGAAAACAAAGGGAAGAGCGAAGAAGAAATTGTGTCTAATATTATTGAGCTCCAATACTTACACAAGAGAAAAGAATGGTCATAACTGACCTAACCACTAATACAATAACAAAAGACTTGACAACGAAACATACCACAGTAAAGAGAAAAATAAAAGATACAATAAAACGTAAAACTAAAACAAAACTTCAGTAACACTTAAAGCATTCACTTAACTGTTCTAATGTAACATGAATTTCTCCAAAAAGAAAAGCCCAACAAAACAAAAAGATATTTAGAACCCAACACATCCAGCCAACAATTAGGGAAACAACACAAATTTCATGATTAGAGAGAGATTGGATCCATGAAAAGCAGAAAAGAATATGAAGTTGATTAGTCCGAACTCTGCAGCCACAAAAACTGACAGAACTCACCATATCTTTCTTAATTTTTTCAATCTCCTCCAGAGCTGAGACACCACACTTTTCAGCATAATACCTTTCTTTGTATCCAGGCTCTCCTAACTTAACCTGAGAAAAGAATAAACACTCAGTTGACCATGACATATAAGAATTTTCACAGCAATTCTAGATAGCTAGAGTCATTGGAAGTCAAATGGTCAGAGATTGACCCACCTTTATAGTCCAATTATGAAAAAACAATTCACATATAAATCCTTCTAATCATGAAAATACAAACCATATAATTACAAAAACACAAACTCTAATTAGAAAGAAAAAGAGTGACCATTGAGGTGTTCCAAAAGAGCCACAAAAATAAGGGCACTATTATTTCATGCATCCAAACAAATGAATTCAAGAAAAGTAGTTTACTCAAAACAGACATTAAACCCTAAACGCTTCAAAACAAACATAAGGGCACTTCTTCTTCTTCTTCTCTTTGCAAGGGGTGTTGACCAGTGGAATACAGGAAGTACAAAAATTGCAAATGCTGGAAAGCCTCTGGAAATAAATCATATTATTGAACCTTATCAACAACCGAGAGTCGTGGCTCTTCAGGCATTTCCCCTCTTGCCCTAGCTCGCATCTCCTCATTATTTTCTGCAACCTGTATATATAATCACAAAAGAATATATATCTCATGCAGATTATTTCATGAAGATAATTAAAGGGCCTTCATCAAAACATTGCTATAAGAAAAGTCTGATGTCACAGTATAACTTATGCAATATACCTATTTCAATATATTAGCAGCACTTTTTGAATAACATAGCAAGACTAGAAGGACCAAGGCAATAGATAATTGTGTGTGTGTATATGCATGTGTTTGACAACCACACCAACCAGATTTTGAGGGGCAAACAGTATATATGAAAAAGGGAAAAAAAAAAATTATCCCCAGTAAAGACCCTTGAGAAATCTGTATATGCCTTTGCCCCTTGTTTATAAAAATCTGTCCAAACACTGAACTCTGCTTACAGACCTTTTCTTGATTGATCATTCAATGAAACATTAGAGAAATGATCACTTCACTCCCAAAGCAAGAATAATACAGCTAGATCAAATGCCTGCTTCAGCTGAAGTAAATACCAAATTTCATTCTAATACCCAGCTACTCCTCTTCTGCTTAATGCAATTTTGGATGTAACCAGTAAGCACGATAGTCAGCAAGTTCTTAATTGTAGTTGCCAAATAGATTTCTGGACCTTTCAAGTAAAACTTAAATCCCTAATAAGTTCAGAGTCAGTTAGATAAGATAAAGTGTGAAGTTAGATATTTCACTTTTAAAAGGGATTAGATGGTCCAAAATGACACACAATAAAAATGGTAGAACAAGGGATTATTCACATCAATATCAGCAGACAACACAATAACTATCCTACAATATGTAGAACCAAATTAACCATCTCTATGGAACCATGGAAACAATGGAAATCCAGCACAAGAGCTAACAATAATAGTTAGCACAAGGATTCAGAGGGCTGAGAACCATAAGTCAAAAAAATTTATGATCATAACCCCTCCCAGAAACAACAAAATCAATTAAAAAAAAAAAGCACAATACCTGCTGAATTCTAGTCCGTTTCTGAAAGATTTGATACTCATAAACAGCCACAGATTGAATAAAATGTTCCACTCTATCCAAGAAGACCTGGAGGTATAAAGAGATTCACATTGCAACACTTGTGGAAAGGAAATGAATTTGAGGGTGACAACTTATCAGTTAATTCTAAAGCACAACACAAGAAACTGAAAGGCAATAGCGAAGCAGGAAGTAATTGGACTGAGAAATAGAGAGAGAAATTTACCTCACCCGCATCAGTAAGGTAACCACCCATGGCAGTGAATTCCCTTCGATATATATGCATCAACAAATTTATGGCCCCCTGAAATGGTAAAAAGTTATTAAAGACAATAACATAAGCAATTGGGTAGAAAGAGACATATGCAACATTACAAAATCATTACATTGCAACAAGAAGCAGACAGACTTGGCCTATTTTTTGTTACAGGTTACAACACAAAGAAACACAGTGCTGCCAGCAGCTTACCTCCCTGATCTCTAATGTTGGCATATGTGGAAGAAAATCATTTCCAACAAAGAAGCATAGAAAAACAAAATCATCCACTATTCGTTCGAAGTCAGTCTCAAAAGGCGGGTTGGGTATCTCCAATTCATATTGCAAATATTCCCGCAGTACCCAGATGTTGAGAAACTGTGCATGCAGTGAATTAGTTAAATTAAAAATCAAAAGGATAGAAAAGATCCAGTGCAAGATGCTCCAACCTGATACTTTTTCTTGTGAATTGGCGTATCATCTACAGGATTCCAGTCCTCAGCTTTATCACCTGGCTTACCACGACAATCAGCTGCAAGATGACCAACTTGGCCACATGCAAAACACTTCTCCTGTTGTCCAGGGAGAGCAATCACCTGTGTACACAAGTAATTAACCATCTAGACCAACCATAAGGATCAATGAGGTATTACAATCAGGATGATTCAGACATTAAAAGCTAACCTCCCTCAATATTGAAAAGTGAACTTCATGTGTAGCTAAAGAGAGCATAATCAAATCAGCATCCTGATTTAAAGACCATACAGTGTAAATATTAAGGAAAAGACAAAATTAGAATAAATCAGATATAATGGAAACTACTCACCAACCCATACAAACAGTGCCGAGTGTTTGGATTAAAACCATGAAGGTTGCGCTGTAATCGGATGTATTGTATGATTTTATGTTCTCCCTCACCAGGAACATTTGAATCAGAAAGTATAACCTTCAAATTATCACAAAATGCAGCCCCATGAGTAAATACATAGAGACAAAGTGACACATTTCACAAATGCAAAGCAAAATATCCTAAAATCCATTTGTATATGGGGAAAAAAATGATGGATAGGATTACTCTACAAAAAATAAATCATCCAATCTAGAAGGGACTAAGGGAAGTAAAGATTACATAGCATTAGGTTAGTAGCACCTTTGTATTTCGCCAGCCAGGGTTGTGGTTCAATCTAGACTGTATATAATACTGAAGTGCCACCGACAGCACTGACATAAATTGAGTGCCAGGGGTGATGACATTTGAGTCAGAAGTTTCAGGCTTGTCTTTGGAAGGCAAAAGTTCTGCCTCACCCTCAAATTCTTTTCTCAGTCTTTCCTCTTCAGCTTCCTACAGTATCACACAAAAAGCACTGTAGGTCGAAAAGTTCATCATAAAAATAGAAGAACCATTGTAATAAAATGAGCACATTCATATCCTTACAGCTTCAGCTGCATCTTTTGCAGCTCTGAAGCGTCGAGACCGCTGCTGATTCATTTTGGCTCTTGGTGCAACACCATCTGCAAAATTTGGAATCAGGAAATTTTATGCAAAAGTTGGAGGGAAAAGAAAAGTCCACATGGAAAGAAATCGGTGATGTAAGGAAGCAATGCAACTTTAAAGCAGAAAAAAAGGTAAGTAGCAGTTTGTAAATGACAAGATACAGAACTAATAGCCTTAGAGAAAGACACAAGATTGTTTCCCTCAAATCGGGATATATACAGCTTTTTTCCACCTTGGCTCTTTGGTATAATTTTCCTAACACATATACAGGCCATACAATCATGAGCCTGATTAGTAAATGTTCAAAAAAGATAGAAAAGGTTCTTTGGCTTTTTGACATGAAGTTCTTAAATCCATTGGACTCGTACCTAACATTATAAGAGATGATATAAACGATGGATCATATTATAAATAAATTAAAATAACACATGCATCATACCAATTGCGAGATAGAGAAGCCTCCTCGGGCGAACCAATGAAAAGATGTGGTCAATGTAATCAAATATTGATTTAAATACATCATCATAGGTAGCAGGTGCAGGCTGCAATTAGATATTTATCAGAAAAAAATTGTAGAGTATCAATGTAAGTTCACAAAAATAACTTCATAAATCATGTCACCATATTATCAATTAACTATTATTTGTCAAACAAACTAGACAGACCCACCAACTAAAGCGTCTCAACTACAACCTAATGCACACCTCTTTGTCTCTCGCAATCTCAATCTCATGATGGTATGGTTCACCAATAATCCTGAAACTACATATCCCAACGGCTTTGGCAGGTTCTATTTTAGTAACATCATGTGCCAGGAAGTTGAAACGGAAATTTCAAAATTTCTTTTCGCCTTCGGCATAATGAAAGGAAAGATGGTCGGTTCCTTGCAAGCCGTATTTAGGAGGATTATCATAAACTAAATGCTATTTGAATTTTCAGCTCTCTTTGTCCCTTGAGTTTATCATTCGCCATAATTACCGACTTTCTAGAGCCCAAGAAGCATACGTTGCATGACCAGAAGGAAAAAGCAAAGTTATACATAAAGCAGGTTCATTAAGGGGCATTGCAAGAGAAGATAGAATTCCATTGCTCTACTTCCAAAGTATAGGAAACTTAATTCCATGTATAACATGATTCTCCAGTGTCTCCATAAAATGTTAATGACTAGCAAGAAGATTCAAACTGACAAGAAACAAATTAAGATGGAATTGGCGGGACAAAAAGAATGGATTGTACTGAGTTGAGCTGGATACCGTACCCTCCCATCAGGATGGAAACAAGGGTGAATGATACCGTTCATATCCAAGTACAAGTTGTCGAACTCCATGCCATTAGGATTCGGTTTGGACACATCAACAGGAAATAAAACACCAGCGTCGCCGGCGACGGGCTCTTCCTCTACCACATCGGAAATCGAGAGCGGATAGCGGTCCGCAAGCCACCGATAAAAGGCTGGGACTCCCATGCTTCCGGCTCGGTTAGGCCCGGTTCAGGAACGACTTGAGCGGTAGAGAAAAATAATGAAAGAGAAATCGAGATCTGCGTCGCCGTCTAGAATGTACGGGCCGCTTCCGGATGTGACGATAATGCCCCTCTATTGCATCTTTGGCTGCAACTAGTCGTCGACTCCGACTCACCTAACTCCTCCCAAATTTACCTTTGCCATATCTCGGCTCATCCCACCCCACATGTTAAGCAAATGATAATTGAGATTTTGAGAATTATCCTTGTTTTGGTCTGTTTTTTCTTCTTTTTGTTTTATGTTGGTATTTTAAATATAAAATATTTTTAATAAATATCTTAAATTGTACTTTATATCATGTTTAAATTTAAATAATATGGGCCTTAAAATTAGTAATTAAATAGTATTTAGTACTCATTTAAGGATATGAAATCTCATTCAATAAACTAAAATAATTGTTTGGTACTTAAAGAGATTGAATGATAATTCAATGGTCTTTACTCTTGTTCTTGTATGACTATTATCCATCCTAAGTTAGTTGGAATGAGATTCCTTTCCAATAAAAATGTTGTGAAAGTTTATATTTAGTTATCTATGAATCTATTATTGTCATTGTCGTCAAGCTTAAACTTCTTTCGTTATTTCCATTGAGTCGAAGTTTTTGTCATTATCGTTGTCACTTCTGTCATTTATGGGTGTTCTGATTTGTGTTAAGCAATGACGAGGAGGGGAGAGAATGATAGAACAAGGACCCACAATAACGAGTAACTTATTTTATTTCAATGACGTTGAACAACAACAATGACAATAAACTCTATCCCTAACTAAGGACATTTTAGTGTAATTATTTTAAATTCATTTTATTCTATCATTTTAAATATTATATCAAACATATTAGTTTATTTATTTCGAATCATTTCTATATTTTACCAAATAAATTTTTTGAACTCTTATTCTCTTTATTTTTCCTATTCCTATTTACATTTCGTTTTCTTTAAAAATTCAAATTTATACCCAAGGCGTTAGAGATACAACAAGCTCTTGGATTCAAGGCTATTTATTAGCTCCATACATAGGTGTGCTAATTGCTGAACTTTGGGGCATTCTCTCAGGACTTGAATGTGCTGAAGCCATAGGAGCAAAGCACCTAGGGCTCGAATTTAATTCATCTTGCACTGTTAGCCTTATTCATAGAGGTTGTGACGAGTGTCATCCCATGTTTGCTCGCATTAGCAATATCAGAAAATGGTTTGAGAAGGAATGGGAGGTTAAAATTGTTCACGTGCTTCGTGAAGGAAACAGAATCGCATATTGGTTGGCCAATTCTTCCCTCAACTTTCTGCCATGAGTCGTCACTCTTTTTAGTGGTTCTCTTGGAGGATGTTTTCAGATATATTTATATGATCTTGTTGGAGTTATGTTCTCCTGTTTTGTTAGAAATTGATCTTTGTTGAATATGAGGCTAAACCGTAAACCCTAAACATACCATTGATGGACAGATATGATGATAATGATTATTTAAATTTTAATAATAAATTAATAACAATGGCTCAATTCTTAAAAACTGACTTGGAAGAGGTGTTATTTTGTACACTCACGTAATTTCAGAAGTAATTAATCATCCATATTATTAAATTGAATGAATAACTTAGGATTTTTTTAAATAATATATATATCAATGTATATCCAAAAAATAAATCGCATGAGAGATCTTTCATTGTCAAACGGAATAAATGATAGTTTCAATTGTTAACATAAAAACTACATTACTTCAACGTTCATTAATTACTGGCCTTTGATATTGAAAGCTTTCACATAATGTAGACATATTTTGAGCTGTAACGTAATGAGTAAGGAGATGAATTCAAAAACGAAAAAGCACGGTAATGAAGTTTTTTCTTTATGGAAAAAAGAAAAGAAAAAAAAAAGATGGAGAAGGGATTCTCAGTAGCACACAAGCAGCATGTCTGAAACACCTTGTACTTGCTAAATTCCTCTCGTACTCTCAACAAACAAATTTACACAGTTATTTTATTCTTGAGAGCACATGATAGTGATTTTTTAAAATATATTTTTTAAAATATTAAAAATATCTTTTTGGTGTTTTTAAATTTAAATTTATTTTAGAAAATATTTTTAATATTTTCATTAAACCCGACCAAACATATTTTCAAACTCATTTTTTATTTTCAATAAAAATAAAAATAAGAAATGCCAAAACTAAATAAGTTCTTAAACTTCTTATTCAGAGAGCATGGAGTTTTTGCTTGGCTGTGTGCATGCGTCAAGTAGGGTGCTTGTCGCTCACACGGACACCGGTCGATCAACGTGGAATCTATTTGTTTGTGTGAGGTTTACGTCAATTGGATGATGGTGTGCATATGCTAAATAGGGTGTTTGGTGTACGACGCCAAACATACACCCCCAACTGTTATTCGAAAATTTGGAGTTTATTTGGTTTGAGTATTTTCTATTTCCATTTTCATTGAAAGTGAAAAATTAATTTGAAAATATGTTTGGTTGAGTTTAATGAAAATATTTTATTAAAAATATTTCTTAAAATAGACTCAAATTTGAAAACACCAAAAAATACGTTTTCAGTATCTCTTTTTCAAAATTTGGAAATAAGGAAATAAAAAAGTAAAAAAAAATGACATTTTTTAAATTACAAAGACAACAATTGATCTCACTAAAATTACTAAAATGCCCCTATATAAGTATATAATTTATTTAGGGATATTTTAGTAATTTTCATAATTAAAATAAATTTAATTTTAAAAAAACCCTAAATCCCTAATTTCTAAAATTTTCATCTCCTATATCAATCTCTATCATATTTAATTGCTTTTCAATCTTCATCGTCTCCGTCTCACCATCTCTGTCTTCAACTCCATCTCAATTTTCGGCTCTGTTTTCATTTTGCGTGGCTATCTCCTATCGATTGTCAATGCCAAAAATACAGGAAGCTATTGTCTTGCATTCATCAAGTTCATTCACTATGAGTTTACTCACAGTTGGCCAATCTCCATCGTCTTTGTCTCATCATCGATCAATCTCCATCGTCTTTAATTTGTCTTCTTCGTCTCACCGTCAGCTAATCTCCATCGTCTTTTTTGATTATATAAGGTCCAGTTATTGTTATTTCTTATGTGAGTTTCAGTTCCAATTCTTGTTTTATGATTCTACCAAACATGTTTTTATTGTTTTTATTTTCTATAAATAATTTTCAACTTTACAAACCAAACATGTTTCTTAAAATACTAAAAACTAAAATTGAAAATGTATTTTAATAATTGAAGACTGAAAATAAAATAGAAAATATTTTTAAAACTAAATAGACCCTTAATTTCTGTAAATTGGCTCGTATATGCATAGACGAATTATTGGGGTGAAAGGGAAGGAATTGAAGCAAGTACAATTGAGGAAAGTATTTTGGCAATATATCAACATTGTGTAGGAGGCAAAAAAGTTTTCCAGCTATATGCTCTCTGTCATTAAAGTTAACTTCACAACTTTTCATTGTGGTAACAATGTGTGCGAGTCCGGCTTCTCTGTAGTCCTGGTGCCAACTACACTCTATAGTTGCATCTCAGCCATTCATTTTTGCTTCATCCAGCTGTTCATTTGTTGCCGCGTGGCACACCCAAAAGAGCCCAAAAAATTGAAAACTCCAGCATCATCTTCTTCCCTTACGATTTCTGATCAATCATATAGTACACCTTGATGCTCTTCTTATTCGAATATAGAGGAGCTCAGCTTCTCATCGTTGAGCAATTCCTAGACACTGCTAGCTCGATAATATCTTTCAAAGTTGACTCTGATATTCTCTCCTTGGATGGGAAAGAGTCGTTGCAGACTGAGGCTGAAGTTGGTGAAGACAAGAAGCTTCATGTGACTGTTAGAAAATCCATGAGTTCACGTTCTGAAATATTCTCTCATTGCTCTCATGGCCTTAACTATGGTGTTTAGTTGACTCCTCGACCCTCAAACTTGACCGATGCTGAGATTTATTCTCTTCAATCTTTGAGGAACCCAACGCCGAGAGGCTCGAGCTTTAACTACACTTTTTTTTTGAATAGTCAACCACACTGATTTCTATTCCATGGTGAATGGAAAAAATGCGAGCAGTATGAGACCCAAATAATCCAATTTCAGAGGCTTGTGTTTTCATGAGGAGAGTGGAGTTGATTTGTACGGTGGTCACCCATCTAGAGCAAATTGGGTACATTTGCAGGGAAGTGGGTGTCTAGCGCCACTGACTGCCGAAATATTCTCGTCGGTGACTGGTACAATGGTAGGTAAGAAGAAAAAGACGCTGGAAATCGTGACAAATGGAATGGCTGGAAATCAGTTATTTGCTTTTGGACTGGATCTTCAATGGCTAGCTTGGTCGGAAGTGAGATGCAGCTTGATCGGAAATTGTAAGGAAAGCAGAAGACGCTGGAGTTTGAAGTTTTTTGAGCTCTTCTAAGTGTACAACACGGCAACAAATGAACGGCTGGATGAAGCAAAAATGAATGGCTGAGATGCAACTATAGAGTGTAGTTGGCGCCAGGACTATAGAGAAGTCGGACTTGTGGAGATGATTAAATCATCAATCAACTATAACCTTCAGAGAATCAAAATTGTAATATAACATTTGATATGTTAGTTTGCCTTGACTACTAAAAGTTTTTGGGTATTTTTGGCATATAACCTATCTTTATGAAATGAAATTTATGTGAGGCATTAGTTACTTTGTAATTTTTTTAGCAAATTAATCCATATTCAAAGCTGTTGAATTTGAATATTAGTTTTGGTAATTAGTTTTTCTGTTATTTTTAATCCTCTATAAATACTAATTACTTGTATTGTTTTTACATATTGAATAATAAGAATATTTTCTGAGTGTCTCCTCTTTCCTCCTTGAGAATTCATTTATTTTCTTAATTTTATCAAAAGCATTAGCCTATGTATCAATAGATGTTGGGTTTAACGAATTGGTAATTTCTCTTATGTGATGAAAAACATTTCGAGCGCTTGTTAAGAAGAGTGCTCATATATAGTGCTAAAAAATAATTTATACATAATTTCTTCCAATGAAAATATTTGAGACCAAAAGATAAAGTGTTGACTTTTGTGCTAGTACCAATTTTTTAGAATCGGCCCGAATAAGTCAATTGGATCAAAAATTGGTTAGAGATTCAGTCTAGAATAACTAATAAAACAAGTAAGTGATCGAATTAGACAAGAACTAGTGTTAAATGAACCAATTGGATCGGTTCACCTGTAAATTTTTTTTCAAATTTTTTTTTATTTTTATTTTTTAAAATTTCATTTATTCTATAATCAAGTAATGAAGACATTAATATTACATATAAACCAATTTTAATGAAGATGTCAACATTTTATGAATTTGATATGAATGAATATTTATATTAATTTATAATATTTTCTTATTATTTGATCAATTTTTGTTATAAATTTTTTATTATGAATGTTATTTTGTCTAATTTAATATCAAATATTATTTTTAATTAAATTTATAAATTTATGTTTATAATTTTTAATTATGCATATATATATATATATATTAAATGTTAAAATAAATCAATTCAACCACCGTCTAATTATATATTTTAAATCACTAAAGTTTAATTCAATTATAGATTTTGTATGAAGTATATGTAAAATATATTTTTCTCATCACCTATAGCCTACAATTTTTATTTATAAATAAACTTGAAAAATTAGTTGGTCCTCCCAATCTAATTCACCATAGTAGTTGAAGTAATATCTCATTTAAATTTAAGCACCAAAAGGTCACATTAAGTTAGTTCATAGTTATTATTGGCCTTTACTTTTTTTTTTGTACATGTGAAGTTATGCTTACAATTTTGAGAACTTGGATCTTCTCAATTTCGTAAAGAAATTAATATGATGCAGTGAATATATATATATATATATATATATATTTTTTTTTTCTTATCTCTTTCTTATTGTATATAATACATTAATTGTAGAGGATCCATTTTCTGATTTTGAGGTTGTTAAGAAGAAAATTTGACCTAATATAATTCATTTGAAGCTAGCTCGTCACTTAACTTATCTCTTTTGACAAAGGTATTCATTTGATTTGGCATTTTCCTAATCCAATTCAAAGAAGTTATTTTAAGTTTTTAACATGACATTGTAATGATAAAGAAAAACATATGTTCATCGTAATATTCAATAATTGATGAATTATTCCTTTTATCAAGATTGTTAAGTTATTGTTAGTGTAAATTCACACAAGAAGGGGTCGAATTGTGTAAAAAGATTTTTCCTTATTCCTTTAAAAAACTTAATTATATATTTAGAAGTTTTTGAAAATCATGAACTATGGAGAGATAAGTAAAATGAGAAGGAAAATGTGTAACAGAAAATATACATAATTTAAAGAAGTTCAGATCTTCGATCTTAGAATCATACGTCTCCTCCCTCAGTAAGCAACTAAGGTTTTTTATAAATCACATTACAAAAAAACTTGTCTAGGGACAAGCTTCTTAACTTTTATACTCTAAACACAGACTAATAACTTTATACGGAAATTATAATCTAACACAATAATAAGTAAACCGCGCTTTTACAACTCTTAATAATTAAAAACAAATGAAAACACAATCTTCCTCACTCATGACAATTGATTGCAGATCACACATAACTCTTAGATGAAGAAGACTTAGAATTTCTTTTCTTTTGCACACAAAGTGATAAAAACACGAAGAGGGACATCATGTTTAAATAGGCTTCAGACAAGAGTGCTTTCCAAGAACAACCACTTCTTCCAACGATTAGAGCAATTAAGGCGTCGATTCAGCTTCTTGGATAGTGCAGACAAGGTGGGAAATGAGATATCATAGTAATGATGAGGAGAGGCTATGTTGTTTCCAAGAATTGCTAAGAGTGATTTTGTCTCCTATTCTAACAGTATAGCCACCACACCTTGCAAACATGAAATGCACGTGAATTAAGGGAATGAAACAATAAAATATATATTTTAGTTTCATCAGAAAAAAATATACCTAGGCCAAGAATTGACTTTTGGGTCGAGATGTATCATAAGAATTTATTTCGGGCCAAGATACTTATTTATAAAATTATCAAAAACTAATTGAGCTTTTTCCAAAAAAATATTTGATCCAACACTCTCCACCTATTTTTGATAATGGCAATATACAGACCAAAATAAATATAACTAAAATAAATAAGGATGAGATAGAAACTTCCTTGAGAAATAGCTCTCCACGAGAAATAGCTCCCCCTGAAAGCTTGATCTTCTTTTTAAAAAAAAAAAAGAAGAAGAGAGGAACATATATAATATTCATTCAACATAAAAATTCTTACACAAAGCAAAATAAGATCATAAACTGAATAAGTTCAATAAAGATCTAGTAAGCATGAAGTAGTAAAATAAGTTCAGAAAGCAGTAGGGTAAAATACGTTTTATCTTATCCATCTTCCTCTTTGACATTATCAAAAGAAAAAGAAAATTGTTTAAACATCATCTTCCTTAGGAGGGGTGGAGGTGACACTTGCTGAGAAAAATGATCACGGAGAAGTTGAACAAAGGAGTATAAAAGACATTCATCTAGTTGCTGAAGGAGCTGTTGCAAAAGCTCCCTAATGACTGTCTGTGATGAGATGGACTGGTATGTTCACCTGGGTCCAATGTTTTGACTTCAGGAACCTCCTCTTCTTCTTAGGAACCAGAACTTGATTTATAACATGGAGAAAGATTTGATTGTGAACATCTAGATTTTGAGTTGTCACTCAAGTATTTGGAAGGCTAGTCAGTTCAGAGGCAGCAAGTTCAGCAGAAAAATCAGGATGATCAATTGAACCACTACACCCATAGCATTGAACTCTAATATTAGTTAACCCTATAACAAAGTTGATAATTTCAAGAGAAATGGTGAACCTTCGTCAAAGCAAAAGGCAATTAGTAGTGTGGCCAGCGTCATAAAAACTTAAGTTCGAATAAAAAACAGTGAACTAGTTCTGAATAGACTAATTCCTTGAGATTAAAAAAGGGCTCCTAACTCAAAGCCTTCAATTTGTCAAAATGACCAAGGTTTTTGGCAATGAAGAAGGCACAATTTACTTCACGAGCATGAGAGAGGATCCAGTTGCAAAAATCAATTTCGTAACGACTTTTTGCTTCATGACTATCGAAGCGCTTTGGCTGACTTACAACAGATCGATGAGAGGCTGATGAAGTTTCAAAATGCTTCCTTTTGAGAGACAACTGAGATGCCATTGAAGCAAGAAGATGAAAGAAAATGGGAGATGAGGGATGAGGGATATCTGAGGAGTATATGAAAAATCACAGAAATAGAGAATGAGGTTTATCATGAAGCAACATTAAGATTTACATGCAAAAAGAAAGAGAAAGAATGAAAGAGAGAGAAAGAGGACCGTCATTTACCCAACAGTTATTGGTTCATCGTGGCCCGTGAAATACAGGAAGACGTGCGCTTGTAATCAATTCACAGCAATTGGTTCAAAAAAAAGATATTTTGATTTCTTTCAAAATTTTTGGCGACAAAAGATTTAAAACAAATATCACAAACTAATATACAAGTATGCAAGAACATACGTCTTTTAATGGAAATGATTCAATAATTAGGAACATACATTTTGCACGAAAATTAATATGAACTAACATCCAACATTCCAAGTTCTCTTCTAATATAGCAAAATCTATCTTCAGATAAAAGTTATGTAAAAATATCAACTAGTTGATTTTCAGTCGATAAAAATTCAAGAAGGATATTCAATTTTTGGACATGGTCCCTTAGAAAATGATGATGTATTTCAATATGTTTGATTCTTGAATGCTGGATAGGATTTTTAGAGATATTTATTGCACTGTTATTATTATATTTTATAGGAACATGATCAAATGTTAGACCATAATCCTATAATTGTTGTTTTATCCATAAATCTATGCATAGCAACTTCCTGCTGCTACATAGTATGCTTCATCAGTTGAAAGAGCTACATCATTTTGTTTCTTGTTATGCCAAGAAACAAGATTGTGACCCAAAAATTGGCATATGTCACTTGTCATTTTATGGTCAAGTTTGCAACCACCAAAATTAGCATCAGAAAAAACCCATTAAGGCACAAACATCATTTTTAGGATGCTATACTCCTAAGGAATATGTCTCCTTAAGATATCTTGATATTCTTTTTATTGCAGTTAAGTGGAATTCTTTAGGATTAGCTTGAAAACGAGCACACATACATACACTACAGACAATGTCAGGTCTACTGGCAGTAAAATAAAGAAAATAACCAATCATATCTTGATATCACTTTTCATAAACATACTTACCTCATGTATCTTGATCAAGTTTTAAAGAAGCACTCATAGGAGTTCCAATTCCTTTAACATCATTCATATTATATTTCTTCAAAGGTTCACGAATGTACTTTGTTAGAGACATAAGTATATCATCAACACTCTGTTTTATTTGTAAACCAAAGAAGAATGATAGTTCTCCCATCATACTCATCTCAAATTCATTTGTCATGAGTTTTGCAAGGTCCTTGCATAGAGATTCATTAGTTGCATTAAAAACAATATCATCTACATAAACTGAAGGATTTGTTTAAGCTAATTTAAAATGCTAGATCGATGTAGATACAGACTATGGCATATTAAAATAACATGATATAAAAGAGATGAATTAAAACGTGTATCTGGCATCATCGCAGTATCCATCTCGAACAATAGAACAGAGGAAAATTTTAAACTTTGTGAGAGTGGTACTACTCTCTATCTGATAGATTTTCTATTAGGGTTAAACTGATTAATGAGGAGTCAGTTTATTTATTATCAGATGATAGCAGAGACTTCTCAACGGACTACTATATGATTGGCCCAACCCATCACGGGCCACTCACAACAGAAAAGCCCAGTTATAATATTCATTAAATATATTAAAGGCTATATATTAAAATAATATAGTTGATATGTTAATGATATTTAATAATTTAATAATTGATTAATGCTAATCCAAAATAGGATATATATGTATATTATATTAAAATTCAGCAATTCCCCACTTGGATAGCAATAGTCAATTATTAAAATGCAACAATCATTAAGGCTAAAATACTAACTATAGTTATAGCACATGTCAAGAAAGATAAGCTTTAACGATATAGAAATAGTATCCGATAGGGAAGTAGATCATACATAGTAAAAGCTCATATTTCATAAAAAAAATAATGAATATGGATAAGCATAATTAATTAAGAGAAATATGCAATCCAAGAATAGTCCAAGCATCTGAAAATGTTACAAGAGATATGATAACAAAAGTGACGTCATCTCAAACATATCTCATAAGAATAACAATAAAGTAAATGTAAAATTTCAGACTCCCACTAACCCAAAACATCAAAAGACTTAACTAACCCCATATGGGTTACATGATTCTGAAAAGCTTTAATAGTTAAGACTTTAGTTAGTGGATCTGCTAACATGTTCTTTGTAGCAAGATGCTCAATACGAGTCTAAAACTCCAGAATCTTCTCTCTAACAAACAGATATTTGATATCAAAGTGCTTTGATCGAGAAGAGCTTCTGTTGTTTTGAGAGAAATGAACAGCAACAGTATTGTCACAATATATCACAAGTGGCCTAGAAATACTTTCAACAATGTGAAAACCAGAGATTAAGTTTTTCAGCCACATGGCTTGGGAAGTAGCCTCATAGCAAGCAACATACTCTGCCTCTATGGTAGAAGTAGCTGTAAGAGTCTGTTTAACACTCTTCCAAGAGATAGCTTCTTCTGCCATCATAAAAATAGAGCCGGAAGTAGACTTTCAATTGCCAGGGCAACCTGCAAAATCAGAATCAGAATAACCAATGACCTGAAGTTGATCAGACTTCTTATAGGTCAACATATAATCCTTGGTTCCCTGCAAATATCTCATGACCTTCTTCACGGCTTTCCAATGACCCAATCCTGGGTTGCTCAAGTATCTCCCTAAAGCATTAACAGCAAAAGCGATATTGGGACGAGTACAAACTTGAGCATACATTAAACTGCCAACAGCGGAAGCATATGGGACCTTTCTCATTTCAGATATCTCTGAATCATTTTGAGGACATAAAGATTTAGATAGTTTGTCACCTTTCTGAATAGGTGCAGCACATGGGGAGTAAGAATGCATGTTAAACTGCTTGAGGATCTTTTCAATATATCCTCTCTGAGACAATCCAAGAATGCCACATGACCTATCACGGTAAATCTGGATGCCTAAAACAACTGAAGCATCACCAAGGTCCTTTATATCAAAGTGGCTATTTAACATCAATTTTGTCTCAGTTAAAAGGTTAACACAACTACTTGCAAGTAGAATATCGTCGACATATAAAACAAGAATTATAAAATTGCTCTCACTAGTCTTCAAGTAAATGCACTGATCTGAAGCATTCTCCTTGAAGCCAAAAGAAGTGACAACTTGATCAAACTTCAAATACCATTACCTGGATGCCTACTTTAGTCCATAAATGGACTTTTTAAGTCTGCAAACCAAATGCTCCTTACCTGTTTCAATGAAACTGTCACATCCCAAAAATTGAACATGTGAAAAGATACTACTTTTAGGAAAACCTCAATGGTATCCCGAAATCCTGGACAATCTTAATATCCACAACTACTCATTTGATAAAATTCTCAAACACAAGTTATTTACATATATTCTGTAAGGTTTTACATTCAACCTTAATAATTCATTCTACACGACAAAATTATATTCATTTGATAAACAAATATAGGCATACATAATCTGATGTGTTTATCTCAACGTAAGCCTAGAAGACCTATAGAAAGTACAAAGCGTTCCTAGTATTCACATTAATAAGTACTGGTATCCCACCAGACAGAAATGGAGAATATTTTCAAGGGGCTTCTAATATTCAATCGGATACTCTTCTTCCTTGTTTTCTGTATCTGAAAAGATAATCATAGGGAGTGTGAGTTTATTTAAAACTCAGTAAGTAAATAACTGTACTGTATAAATGTCACGTCCCAAAATTTGAGCACGTGACCGGCACGGAAAGTGAATTTCATTTCACCTCCGTAAGCCTATCTTTCTCTTAAAAATCATACAATTCTTTTTCATGCAACCAAAACGAGTTCTCTATACATACTACAATTACTCACATTACATCACTGAATGAACCTACCCGATTACAGAGATTTCTAGATTTATACAACTTAGAATAAGACTTAACTATTATACCTTTATCCTGAACAAATGAAAAGGAAATCATGGACTAAGGATCCATAATTCCTTATTCCGATATTTACCTTCAGCTGTCAACTCTGAAAAAAAAATATCAATAAGAGGGGTATGAGCAAACCACGTGCCCAGTGAGTAGATAACACAACACTATGACAAAAAATATCATGCATCATAATGATAACATGCAGCAATCATACGTAAATCGATCATCATATAATATAATATTATTCATAATACCTCACAACAATATCGAAGTAAATTAAATACATTTCAACATAATTCAAAATTCACAACAGCAATCGGTGAAATCAATTTCACACACATTTTTCGTACCAACTGGGTCGTCCAGAATACCTCTGGATCGTTGTCCGCGGCCCCGCCGCATCCACCCTTATCGCTCCGTTTATAATCTCCACCCTTATAACTTCACATAAATTTCTCCATGGGGTGCACCACCATGCCTTTCCTTTCCAGTCAAACACAATCACAATCACATATAAAAATATCCTCAATCAAAATCTTGAGCCACATACACAACTCAGTCATTTACAATTCAAACCACAACATAATCAATGTGGTTCCAGCAACATAGCATGTATACAACATAACCCATAATATAGAACAATTATTCAACTCAATTCATATACCATTCACAATCCATCATATAACCTCCATTCATGGGAAAATAAGAAAATATAATTATATACATTACCAGACACGTTCCACAATTGTTTATGCCTCATCGTTCCACATCATCCTCTTCAAACTTGGATATACAACATATTTCCACTATGATGCAAAAAGTCAATAACAGATATTTAATCATAGCAAATATTAACCCACTCACCTGGATTTCACGCTCTCGGCACTCCCACTTTGCACTTTGACCATTCCTATTGTAACCAGACAAAAACATCAGGGTTACGAAATAGAGAAATTTTCTACCACTACTCTCGACCTTTACTCACATCTTAAGTCATAACTCCTAACCGGTAATGAATATTCAAATGAAACTTATACCATTGGAAACTAGACTTAAAGAGCTTTCCAACGATATAAAGTTTGCCCAAAACGGAGTTCGGATGAAGAAGTTATGACCGATTTAAAATAAGCTAAGGTTTCCCGGCACACCTGGCGCCTGGGCGCCAATTCCTTCTTCTTCCCATCTCACCTTGGCGCCTAGGCGCCACACATGGCGCCTGGGCGTCACGATCGCGACCCCTTCGCGATTTCTCTGGGTTTTGACCCAAATCTGGCCAAATCTTCACCGTTTTTTCATAATTTCTTCCATGGGATCTCACCCTTAATGTCTAAGGAGCATTTAGACACCAAAATCACCAATTTTAATCGAGAAACGAAGCCGGAATCTCGATTTTATCTCAAACACTCTTAAAACTAGAAAATAGGGAAAAGCTTAAGAAATAGAAATTTCTACCTCGATTCCTTGCTTTCCCTACGTTGCTTGGCTCCTAGAGGCTCGCCCCGTAGCCCGAGATTCACCCTACAAAGCCCGGTTGTAGAGTTGGAATGTAGAGAGAGAAATTAGAGAGAAGGAAGAGAGAAAGAGAGGAGAGAAAGTGAAGAGAGAGAGAGAGAGGAAAGGAGAAAAATGAATAAAAAATAGGTGAGGCCACCTATATACTCGCCCGGGGTGAAATTATCACTTGCTCTGCAATTGACCCTCAGTCAAGACTAGCAAAAGTAAATTCATAAAATCTCACCTCAGGTGTTTCTAAATCCTAGGTGCCCTACAGATTTTCTTATTTCACTTTAGTCCCTCTTAATATCTCAAACTCCACTTTAACCCAAAATCTATCATCCTTTCGGTACCGGACTCATAATTCATTCCCATAAGCTCTATTCTTCTTCTCGGGTTCCTATTTGGTCATTTCTCAAAAGTCCTCTATACTTTCTTTTCTTTTCACTTTAGTCCTTGAGAATTTGTAAAAATTTCCTAAATTAAAAATTAAAATTTCTATTCCCACATTTTCTTCACTAATTCAAAAAGCAAATTTTCCACGTAATTAAATTTTTCACTAAACTTCAAATTAGACTTTAAATATTCATATAAATTCTTGGGATATTACATTCTTTCTCCCTTAAAAGAATTCGGTCCTCCGAATTCAAAACTTACCTCAATATTGAAACAAATGTAGATATTTTATCTATATCTCATTCTCTCTCTTAGAATTTTCACAATCAAGTACAAAATATAACAAGTTCAACATATTTTTATTTCTCAAGTTTCTTTAGTAAAAGAATTGCTTCAACAAAAAAAATCGAATGAGGAGGCTTTTAATTCTAATACATAAGTTACAGGCAACAAGCTGAACTTGATTTACAAAACAGATAATTTTAATACGTAAACATTAGATCAAACATCAGCTTTAGGTACAAACAAAAGAAAGGATAAATTAAGAATGAGGAGGCTTTTGAAATGCAGAAGATGCTCCAGGTCTAGAAGAAGAAGGTGCTTCAGACCTTAAGGAGGAAGTTAATCGTTGCAGCCTAGAAAGAGTTTCGGGAGGAAACGTCTGGGAAATTTGGCGAAGTGCAGAAGTCACTCCATTCATACAGTCAATACATCTCGCTTGTTGGTCACGAAAATTTTGAGTTGCAAACATCGAATGTCTATCAACTCTATTCGCCAATTCCCTAAAATGACGGTTCAAAAGCTTCTCCTGTTCTGTAAAGAGATGATTTATCGATCTCCCCTGTTCCTCAAAGTGGCGGTTTATCAATCTTTCCAAGTCCTCTATCTTTTGTCTCATAAGCGCAAGCTCATTATTAGAAGATGTTGCTGTGCTAACATCCTCTAACTCTACTACATCCCTTTTTCTTTTCTTAGCCTCTGGTGACTCTTCCATGGATCTCTTATTCTTATAATTCTCCAGGCTAAGATTTAGATCTAGCTCTACCTTGCCAGCCTCAAAGTTTAAATTGAAAGATTTATTGTCGGCCATATCTTTCTAAGCTATAAAGGTTGTCCAGAAGGAGAAGTTTGATGCTAGAAAGCTTATAGATATAAACTCTTAGTGTAGTGAGCAGCGTAATGGGGCATCCATTATATATAGACGAAATTTAGGGCTACAAAACCTTTACATCATACTCTAAAGATGGCCTACAGACCTCATCCGATGCAATGCCAACGGTCTCTGATAAGCATGCCAGAAAATAACAAAATATAATCTAATACAAAAGATTTCCTTAAAAATTTCGGCTAACTTTTGACTTTTGCTCAAATTATTAAACTAATCGCCGCTTCAATTTATGGCTTCTTAACTCTGTATTTGTCTTATCCAATAATCCTAAATCGAGATATTACTCCATGAACGGGTAGCTTCATACTAGCCTTATCTAGGTTTCTAATCCGTGGCTTTGCCCTCAGCTTACACATTTTCAAACATACATATTAAAATAAAAATTTCTCACATTTACACATCAAGCGTTCCATAAAGTGAGAAATTTTTTTTTTACCTTTCACTTGCCTCTACGAGCATATATGTATAAACATGGAGATACATCATTATCTATATATTTTCATCTATTCAAGTTCTTTTAAATTTCAGACTTCTCATTCTCAGAATATATGTAGAATCATTACATATTATTACTGGCCATAACAAATAGCCTTCACTCTCTATGCATGAATAACATACATACATATCATATGTATTTAGATACATATAATCACAGTATAATTCAATCAATCATGCATATTATACTTAACTGAAGGCTTTCAAGAACAATACAAGAAAGCATAGAAATATATTTTAGTTTATCATAAAAACATCCAAGGCAATCTTTAATGGCTACATTGTCGACTTCTTTCAATTTCAGAAAATGCCAACGAGAGAAATGGAAAAACCAAGTGTAAATCGGCCGCAAATCCACCGAATATTGACTTTCGTGGTTTTGCCATTAATGCGACGCGTTGTTGGTGTGCATGCCTACCCTAGACTTCTAGCTTGCAGCTTGCAGAAATCCATAGGTTAAGCGTGTAGGGTGCGGCTAAGAGATATCTTCTTTGTCTCTAAGTTCAAATTTTTCCTCTATAAAAACTGTCTCAACGTTCTCAGTTACCACACCACAAAGAGTAATCATCTCTGAGCCTACAACTTCCCAGCATTCCTCTCTTCTCATACTCCTACATAAATTTCTAAATTTTTCCAAATCATGGCCACAAGGAAGTACATTGATCTCACAGTGGATGCCAAGAGAGAAGAGCTCGACTTAAACTTAAGTCTGGGCAAAGACAAGGGCAAAAGACCTTTTGAGGGGTCTCCAGAGAAGCAGAAGGAGAAGAAAATGAAGAAGATCAAGGAAGCTGAGGAGACTAGCACGGGCCATACCTCGGAGGACAAAATCGTCTGTCTAGAGCAGGAGGTCAAAAATCTGAAAAAGATGATAGGAGACCTGGAGAAGTTAACTAAACGCAATCACGCAAAAATGACTTCAAGAATAGACAGGTTCTTCTATTGGTTTACCCAGTGCTTCTGCAATCAACAACAAAGAAGTGTTGATTGTATGAATGGGATTTACACTACCCTCCGCGATATTACTCTGTCTCTCGCTCCAAGGAATGGTCGAGGGGTGATGATACAGTACAACCCTCCTAATCCGAGACCACCTCGCTTTTAGATTACTCATGCATGAGTAATTTTTTTTTTGCAATGTAATCCTTCTGCTTTTAATGCCAGTGGTTTCTTTTATGGGATGATACTCCAAAAATAGTAATAATAAAATTAAGAAAGATAAAAGAAATCAGTCACACAAAATCAATCATGAACTTAACATATAAAGCCCCATACATACAATTTGATCCGACAGCAACGAAATCAAAACAAATAATAACCTTTCCTTTACCGAGTTCAAAAGTATAGCCATATCTGTCTAAAACTAAAGCTAAAAACATAATTCATAAGAAAAGACAAGTCTTGGAGGAAAAGGAAATGAAAACATCCTACAGGACCTTCAGTGGAGCCATCTCTCTATAGTCGTGCCCGGGTTCACCACGATAGAGGAGATCCCACTAAGGTTACCTTACTCTGTAATCGGTAGGAGACCTAATCCCAAAGCTCTGATACCAACTTGTCACGTCCCAAAATTTGAGCACGTGACCGGCACGGAAAGTGAATCTCATTTCACCTCTGTAAGCCTATCTTTCTCTTAAAAATCATACAATTCTTTTTCATGCAACCAAAACGAGTTCTCTATACATACTACAATTACTCACATTACATCACTGAATGAACCTACCCGATTACAGAGATTTCTAGATTTATACAACTTAGAATAAGACTTAACTATTATACCTTTATCCTGAACAAATGAAAAGGAAATCATGAACTAAGGATCCATAATTCCTTATTCCAATATTTACCTTCAGCTGTCAACTCTGAAAAAAAAAATATCAATAAGAGGGGTATGAGCAAACCACGTGCCCAGTGAGTAGATAACACAACACTATGACAAAAAAATATCATGCATCATAATGATAACATGCAGCAATCATACGTAAATCAATCATCATATAATATAATATTATTCATAATACCTCACAACAATATCCAAGTAAATCAAATACATTTCAACATAATTCAAAATTCACAACAGCAATCGGTGAAATCAATTTCACACACATTTTCTGTACCAACTGGGTCATCCAGAATACTTCTGGATCGTTGCCCGCGGCCCCCGCCGCATCCACCCTTATCGCTCCGTTTATAATCTCCACCCTTATAACTTCACATAAATTTCTCCATGGGGTGCACCACCATGCCTTTGCTTTTCAGTCAAACACAATCACAATCACATATAAAAACATCCTCAATCAAAATCTTGAGCCACATACACAATTCAGTCATTTACAATTCAAACCACAACATAATCAATGTGGTTCCAGCAACATAGCATGTATACAACATAACCCATAATATAGAACAATTATTCAACTCAATTCACATACCATTCACAATCCATCATATAACCTCCATTCATGAGAAAATAATAAAATATAATTATATACATTACCAGACACATTCCACAATTGTTTATGCCTCATCGTTCCACATCATCCTCTTCAAACTTGGATATACAACATATTTCCACTATGATGCAAAAAGTCAATAACAGATATTTAATCATAGCAAATATTAACCCACTCACCTGGATTTCACGCTCTCGGTACTCCCACTTTGCACTTTGACCATTCCTATTGTAACCAGACAAAAACCATCAGGGTTACGAAATAGAGAAATTTTCTACCACTACTCTCGACCTTTACTCACATCTTAAGTCATAACTCCTAACCAGTAATGAATATTCAAATGAAACTTATACCATTGGAAACTAGACTTAAAGAACTTTCCAACGATATAAAGTTTGCCCAAAACGGAGTTCGGATGAAGAAGTTATGACCGATTTAAAATAAGCTAAGGTTTCCCGGCACACCTGGCGCCTGGGCGCCAATTCCTTCTTCTTCCCATCTCACCTTGGCGCCTAGGCGCCACACATGGCGCCTGGGCGTCACGATCGTGACCCCTTCGCGATTTCTCTCGGTTTTGGCCCAAATCTGGCCAAATCTTCACCGTTTTTTCATAATTTCTTCCATGGGATCTCACCCTTAATGTCTAAGGAGCATTTAGACACCAAAATCACCAATTTTAATCGAGAAACGAAGCCGGAATCTTGATTTTACCTCAAACACTCTTAAAACTAGAAAATAGGGAAAAGCTTAAGAAATAGAAATTTCTACCTCGATTCCTTGCTTTCCCTACGTTGCTTGGCTCCTAGAGGCTCGCCCCGTAGCCCGAGATCCACCCTCCAAAGCCCGATTGTAGAGTTGGAATGTAGAGAGAGAAATTAGAGAGAAGGAAGAGAGAAAGAGAGGAGAGAAAGTGAAGAGAGAGAGAGAGAGGAAAGGAGAAAAATGAATAAAAAATAGGTGAGGCCACCTATATACTCGCCCGGGGTGAAATTATCACTTGCTCTGCAATTGACCCTCAGTCAAGACTAGCAAAAGTAAATTCATAAAATCTCACCTCAGGTGTTTCTAAATCCTAGGTGCCCCACAGATTTCCTTATTTCACTTTAGTCCCTCTTAATATCTCAAACTCCACTTTAACCCCAAATCTATCATCCTTTCGGTACCTTACTCATAATTCATTCCCATAAGCTCTATTCTTCTTCTCGGGTTCCTATTTGGTCATTTCTCAAAAGTCCTCTATACTTTCTTTTCTTTTCACTTTAGTCCTTGAGAATTTGTAAAAATTTCCTAAATTAAAAATTAAAATTTCTATTCCCACATTTTCTTCACTAATTCAAAAAGCAAATTTTTCACGTAATTAAATTTTTCACTAAACTTCAAATTAGACTTTAAATATTCATATAAATTCTTGGGATATTACAATAAAATATCAAACTAGTCTAGCAAGGTTATTCACTTACCTTAATATTTGTCCAAATTTACCTTGTTCCACACTAGAATTTGTGTAGAAAAATTTCCTTTGATCTCTACCAAGCTTTTGAACCGAACAATTCTCAAAAACAACACCAAATCTATGGGAGAGTTGGGAGGGGAAGTTTAAAGGTTGAGAGAATTGTGAGAGAGTGAAAATGAAGAATATGTGAGAAAGTGAAATGAAGAAGGGAGAGAGAGAGCTAAAAACTTGGTGGGTTAGTTGGATAACCCAATGGGTATCCATACCCATTGTCCAAACCCATTTGACCAAACATACAAAATACTTTAATTAATTCTTCAATTAATTAAATTCAATCATTTTCTCACAAATTCCACTATTCTTAAGAATGTACCCATAAGGTTTAAATATCCAATCCAGTCATTTAACTCAATTTTTATAAATAATATTCAAATAGAATAATTAAATATGAAAATTAAAAATGACAAAAGTAAATAGCTAAAGTAACGTTGTAAAATTCTAAAATACTCTCAAACGAATTATACTCCAAAATTAACGGGTATTACAGAAACCATTAGCCTGAACCATGTAGACATCTTCGGCTAGATCTCCATTCAGAAAGGCTGTCTTCACGTCCATCTGGTGAAGTTCTAAATCAAAGTGAGCTACTAAAGCCATAACAACCCGAAATGCATCTTTCGTAGAAATTGGTGAGAATGTCTCTTTATAATCGATGCCTTCCTTTTGACTATAGCCTTTCACTACTAGTCTAGCTTTATACCTCTCAACTTTTTCTTCTGGACTACTCTTGGTCTTAAAGACCCATTTGCACCCAACTGGTTTGCAATCATCTGGCAATTCTACAAGATCTCAAACACCATTATGAGACATGGAAGCTAATTCATTATGCATGGCATTTAGCCAATCAGACGTATGAGAGCTAGAGATAGCCTCTTGGAAAGTGACAGGATCATCATCATTATGGAGATCAAACTCATGTTCCTGAAGATACACTACATAATCAACTGGTATAGAAAGCTTGCGTACTCTTTGAGATCGTCTCAATAAAGGTACTTCTGCAATGTCATTTGGTGGTGCCACTACATCTAGTGGTCCCATTACACCTGTTTCAGTAGTATCATCAGTTTTCTGTTCAATAACTGGTAGTGCCACTACATCATGTCCTCCTTGAACTGTCTGATCATCATTATGAGCAACTGGAACCATAATATTCATAGAAAGTAAAACAGGCGACGTAGGAACTGTGGTCCGATCTTCCTTGAGAGTAATTGGTCATGGTGTATGACTCCTACTATCTAAATCATCCTTAAAGAATATCGCTCTGTCAGACTCAATGACTCACATAGAATGAGAAGGGCAGTAGAATTTGCAACCTCTAGAGCCCACGCAGTAGCCAATAAAGAAACCACTAACAGTTTTAAGGTCAAGTTTCTTCAATTGAGGATTATAGGGTCTAACATCTGCTTTACAACCCCACACATGAAAGTGTTTCAAACTCGGCTTCCTTCCACTCATCAGTTCATAAGGAGTTTTTGGTATAGATTTACTAGGTACTTGATTAAGGATGTACACGATGGTCTTTAAGGCATCTTCCCAAAGAAAAAATGGTAACGATGAATGACTCATCATGTATCTTACCATATCCATGAGTGTGCGATTACGTCTCTCTGCAACTCCATTCTGCTCAAGAGTACCAGGCATAGTGTATTAAGCTTCAATCCCATATCCATCAAGAAATTTGGCGAATGGTCCTGGATTTCTCCCAGTCTCATTATATCTGCCATAATACTCACCTCCTCTGTCAGACCTCACACATTTAATCTTCTTTCATGTCTTTAATTCAATGGCAGCCTTGAAGGATCTGAAGGCATTCAAGGAACCAGATTTTTCATGGAGGAGATCTATCCAACTAAATCTCGAGAAGTCATCTATGAAGGTAATAAAATACCTATATCCACCTATAGTAGTGGGTGTAATAGGTCTACACATGTCTGTGTGAATCAACTGCAACACATCATCACACCTATTTGTTCATTTCTTCCTAGTTTTGATAGTGAGCTTGCCTTTAATGCAATCGACGCAAGTGTCGAAATCAGAGAAATTGAGATCATGAAGAATACCTTCCTTAATTAGTCTTTCAATCTGGGGCCTAGAAATGTGCTCCAAGCATCTATGTCATAGCATAGAAGAACTTTCATCAGTCCTATTACGTTTGTTTCCAACAACAGAGTTAACAGACATATCATTCAAATTCAACATGTAAAGCCCATCGCATAACACTCTTAAACCAATAGTAACAGAATTAAAACGAATAACAATTTTTCCATTACTGAATTCAAAAGTGTAGCCATATTTATCCAAAGCTGAAATTGAAATCAAATTCCTTCTCATAGAAGGTACATAAACAGTATCTTTTAACAATAAAGTATGTCCAAAAGGTAAAAGCAATGTGACTACTCCTATTTCTTCCACAGATACTCTAGCTCCATCTCCCACAATGATATTGGATTCAGCATCACTTGGCTTCCTCAGGCTTGTGAACCCCTGTAAAGAATTCACAACATGAATGGTTGCACCTGAGTCAAACCACCAAGTGTTGGGAGCAACATCAATCATATTTGATTCATAACAAGCCAAAGCTAGGAGTGTACCTTGCTTCTCAAGTTTCCTCTTAAGAGTATAACAGTCATCCACTTTGTGGCCATACTTCTTGCAATACTTGCAGTTTCCTTTGAAAAAATTCTTCTTAGGCTCTAAGTGTTGAGAAACTTTCCCCCCTTTCTTCTTGTCACGTTGAATATGACCTTTCCTTTTCTCAGATTTGGCACCAGAAGAAGAAGCAGCAAACTGAACAATGTGTGCTTTCCCTTTCTTTATAGAATCCTCTTCTTGAGAGACAATGACAATCATTTCATCAATTGTCCATTCAATTTTTTGAGTGTTATAAAAGGTCTTCAGAACATCAAACTGAGAAAGGAGTGACTCCAGAACTTGCCAGATTAGATAACTCTCACTAAGATCAACCTTGAGAGACTTCAACTTATTAAAATAGTCGACTAATTTCATGATGTGCTCACGAACTCCACTAACACCATCATATTTAATCTTCTTAATCAGAGAGAGATACCGGCCCTTCTGAGCTTTGTCAAAAGTAGTGAATTTCTCACCAACGGACTCCAGAAAATTCTTAGCATTTTTGCTCTCTGGAATACTCTGTCTATGTCACATCCCAAAACTTACATGTGATATAAACATAAAATACCTAGGGTGTACCTCCGTGGTACCCCATAATCTCTGTGATCATTCTTAATATCCATAATTATGTGAATCATAAATATTCCAAGAAAGATATTTTGTATACATATTCAGAAAATGTTCAACCTTCAAACACTATACAACCTCCCAAGCCTAGGTGACCTACTAGATTACAGAGCGTTTCCTAATTCTTACCAATTGTTTACCAGACAAAAGTGGAGTATATCCTTAAAGGCTATAAATTCTTCTCCTCAACCACTGTATCTGAAAAGATAATCATAGAGAGTGAGTTTATCATAACTCAGTGAGTAAACAACTGTACATGGAAATATCATAACCACAAACACCACATTTACTAATACAATCAATCTATCATTTATTGTAAATAATTATAGTAATACACTTGTCTAAATTTTTGCGTATGATTTCTTGAGTGATCAATCCCTCAATCACTTTGCACTATATGTCATAGATACTTGCACTGAGTGACTTGGGAATTTAACCCTCAAACTCTTGGTGCATAAGTTTTCACAGTTATACACTGAGTGGTATGAGACTCTAACCCTTTCAAACTCGTGCATAGGTCTTCACATTTATACACTGAGTAGTATGGGACTCTAACCCTTTTAAACTCGTGCATAGATTTTTCACATTTATACACCGAGTAGTATAGGACTCTAACCCTTTCAAACTCGTGTATTAGATCTCGTAGATCTTTTGCTCATCAATAAAATAGTGACAATTTATCACAATATAATTACTATGAAATAAATGAATTTACACATACTTTTATTCCCTTGAATGTCTATCATCAACCATAACAATCATCATATATTATCAACAGCGAGACTGATTATTTCTCACTTCAATAATATTATAAACAAGACTTGTATTGTACTTTATCTAATAAGATCACATTAATTTAGTAAGGCTATTCACTTACAAAATATTCCAATTTATTCAAGGACCAATCACATCTAGATCTTTAGTCAACTAGAGAAATCAATTCTCAAAGGTAATAAAATACCTTTCAATGATATTGTACTTTTTCTCAACCTGAACACACACTGATACTTTTCTCAATTTCACAAATAACGCAAATGGGATTTATATTGTGCTTTAACTAATTTATTAAATTAATTTTGCAAGGTTGCCTACTCACCTGGATTCCACGCTCTCAGCGCTCCCACCTTGCGCCCCCAAAAATCCCTATTGTAACCAGGTAAAAACCATTAGGGTTACAAAATAGAGAAATTTTCTATCACTACTCTCGACCTTTACTCACATCTTAAGTCATAACTCCTAACCGGTAATGAATTTCTAAATGACATTTATATCATTGGAAACTAGACTCAAAGAGCTTTCCAACGATATAAAGTTTGCCCAAAACGGAGTCCGGATGAAGAAGTTATGACTGATTGAAAAATAAGCTAAGACTTTTCAGCATACCTGGCGCCTGGGCGCCACACATGGCGCCTGGGCGCCAACACAAGCCTGGCGCCTGGGCGCCACACCTGGCGCCTGGGCGCCACACCTGGCGCCTGGGTGCCAAGTCCCTTTTCTTCCCAAAATTTTCTGAACCTTGGCGCCTGGGCGCCAAGATCGCGACCTTTCGCGATTCCTCTCGGTTTTGGCTCAGATCCAGCCAAATCTTCACCGTTTTCCATGATTTCTTCCATAGGATCTCACCATTAATGTCTAAAGAGCATTTAGACACCAAAAACACCAATTTTAATCGAGAAACGAAGCCGGAATCTCGATTTTTACCCCAAACTTTCTGAAAACAATAAAATAGGAAAAAGCTTGAGAAATAGAAATTTCTACCTCAATTCCTTGCTTTCCCTACGATGCTTGGCTCCTAGAGGCTCGCCCCGTAGCCCGAGATCCACCCTCCAAGCTCGGTTGTGGAGTTGGAGTGTAGAGAGAAAGAGAGGAGAGAAAATGAAGAGAGAGAGAGGAAATGAGAAAATGAAGAAAATTTAGGTGAGGCCGCCTATTTACTCGCCCGGGGTGAAATTATCACTTGCTCTTCAGTTGACCCTCAGTCAAGATTAGTAAAAACAAATTCATAAAATCTCACCTCGGGTGATTCTAAATCCTAATTGCCCCACAATTTTCTTCTTTCACTTTAGTCCCTCTCAAAGTCTCAAACTCCACTTTAACCTCGAATCCGTCATCCTTTTGGTACCGGACTCATAATTCATTCCCATAAGCTCTATTCTTCTTCTCAGGTTCCTACTAGGTCATTTCTCAAAAGTACTCCATACTTTCTTTTCTTTTCGTTTTAGTCCTTGAGAATTTGTAAAATGTCCTAAATTAAAATTTTTGAAATTTCTATTTCCAAATTTCCTTCACTAATTTAAAAAGAACATTTCTCATGTAATTAAATTTTTCAATAAACTTCAAATAGACTTTAAATATTCATGAAAATTCTTGGGATATTACATTCTTCCCCCTTAATAGAATTCGGTCCTCCGAATTCAAAACTTAACTCAAGATTGAAACAAATGCAGATATTTTGTCCAAATCTCGTTCTCTCTTTGAGAATTTTCACAATCAAGTACAAAATATAACAAGTTCAACATATTTTTTATCTCTCGAGCTTCTTCAGTACAAGAATTGCCTTATTTCTAGTACATAAGTTACAGGCAACAAATTGAACTTGATTTACAAAACAGATAATCTTAATACGCGAATCTCAGATCAAATATTATCTTAAGGTACAAATAAAACAAAGAATAAATTAAGGACGAGGAGGCTTCTGAAATGCAGAAAGTGCTCCAAGTCTAGAAGAGGAAGGTGCTTCAGATCTTAAGGAGGAAGCTAGTCGTTGCAGCCTAGAAAGAGTTTCTGGAGGAAACGTTTGGGAAATTTGGCGAAGTGCAGAGGTCACTCCATTCATACAGTCAATACACCTCGCTTGTTGGTCACGAAAATTTTGAGTTGCAAACATCGAATGTCTATCAACTCTATTCGCCAATTCCCTAAAATGACGATTCAAGAGCTTCTCTTGTTCTACAAAGAGACGATTTATCAATCTTCCCTGGTCCTCAAAGTGGCGGTTTATCAACCTTTCCAAGTCCTCCATCTTTTTTCTCATAAGCGCAAGCTCATCATTTGAAGAGGTTGCTGTGCTAACATCCTCTAGCTCTACTACATCCCTCTTTCTTTTCTTAGCTTCTGATGACTCTTGCATGGATCTCTTATTCTTATAGTTCTCCAGACTAAGATTTAGATCCAGCTCTACCTTGCCAGCCTCAAAGTTTAAATTGAAAGACTTAATGCCGGCCATATTTTTCTGAGCTATAAGGGTTGTATGGAATGAGGGGTTTGATGCTAGAAAGCTTATAAGTAATGAACCCTTAGTGTAGTGAGCGGCGTAATGGGGCATCCATTATTTATAGACGAAATTTAGGGCTACCAAAACCCTTACATCACACTCTAAAGATGGCCTCCAGACCTTATCCGTCGCAATGCCAACGGTCTATAATACGTATGCTAGAGAATAATAAATATAATCTCATGCAAAAGATTTTCTCAAAAAAATTCGGCTAACTTTTGACTCTTGCTCAAATCATTCAACTAATCGCCGCTTCAATCTATGACTTCCTAACTCTGTATTTGTCTTATCAAATAATCCTAGATCGAGATATTACTCGATGAACGGGTAACTTCATACTAGCCTTATCTAGGTTTTTAATCCGTGGCTTTGCTCTAGGCTTACACATTTTCAAAAATATATATATATATATATATATTAAAATAAAAACTTCTCACATTTACACATATCAAGTGTTACTATAAAGTGAGAAAAAAAATTTTTTTACCTTTCTCTTGCCTCTACGAGCATATATGTATGTATGTATCAACATGGAGATACATCCTTATCTATATATTTTCATCTATTCAAGTCCTTTCTAAATTTCAGACTTCTCAATCTCTGAATGTATGTAGAATCATTACATATTATTCCTGGCTACAACAAATAGCCTTCACTCTCAATGCATGGATAACATACATACATGTCATATGTATTTAAATACATATAATCACAATATAATTCAATCAATCATGTATATTATACTCAACTGAAGGCTTTCAAGAACAATACAAGAAAGCAGAGAAATACATTTTAGTTCATCATAAAAGCATCCAAGGCAATCTTTAATGGCTACACTGTCGGCTTCTTAGAATTTCAGAAAATGCCAACAAGAGATATGAAAAATAAACAAGTATAAATCGGCCGTAAATCCACCGAATATTGACTTACGTGGTTTTGCCATTAATGTGACACACTGTTGACACGCATGCCTACCCTAGACTTCTGGCTTCCAGCTTGCAGAAATCCATAGGTTGAGCGTGTAGGAGTACGGTGAAGAGATATCTTCTTTGGCTATAAGTCTAAATTTTTCTCTATAAAAACTGCCCCGGAATTCTCAGTTACTACACCACAAAGAGTAATCATCTTTGAGCCTACAATTTTTCAGCATTTCTCTCTCATCATACTCCTGCAAAAACTTCTAAATTTTCTAAACCATGGCCACCAGAAAGTACATTGATCTCACAGTGGAGGCCAAGGAAGAAGAGCTCGACTTAAACTTAAGTCTGGGCAAAGACAAGGGCAAGAGACCTTTTGAGGGGTCTCAAGAGGATCAAAAGGGGAAGAAGATAAAAATTGAGGAAGCTGAGGAGATTAGCACTGGCCACACGTCAGAAAACAAAATCGCTTGTCTAGAGAAGGAGGTAAAAAATCTGAAAAAGATGATAGAAGACCTGGAGAAGTTAACTAAACGCAATAATGCGGCAATGACTTCAAGAATAGACAGGTTCTTCTATTGGTCTACCCAATGCTTCTGCAATCAACAACAAAGAAGTGTTGATTGTATGAATGAGATTTACACTACCCTTCGTGACATTGCTCAGTCTCTTGTTCCAAGAAATGGTCGAGGGGTGATGATACAATACAACCCTCCTAATCCGAGACCACCTCGCTTTTAGATTACTCATGCATGAGTAATTTCTTTTTTTTTTTTGCAATGTAATCCTTCTGCTTTTAATGCCAATAGTTTCTTTTACTAGATGGTACTCTAAATAATAATAATAATAAAATGAAGAAAGATAAAAGAAATTAGCCACATAAAATCAATAACAAATTTAGCTTATAAAGCCAATCACATAAAAATTTAATGACCCTATAAGCTGTCACAGAGACAAACAGAAGTTCTGCACAAGTCTCATTATCTTTCCTCTTATCATACAGGAGGAGATGAAGGCTTACCGTATAGATCTATTGAACTCGATATTATGCCCTCGAATTGTCATGAATTCTTGCTTAAGAGTCTCAACTCGCAAGCTTTCCTTAAACTAACACTCTGAGGCACGAACTACTATAAGAACGTCTTTATAGACCATTCCAATCATACATCACGTTTAACAATTAAGAATGTTCATACGCCAACAGCCTACCTATAACATGCTCTAATGGTTCCAATGTTACAAAACTTCTACACTGTATATATTTTTTTTTGAAACACTTCTATCACATAGTACCATCATGCCAATCTCTAACTAAACAAGTGCAACTTTGGCAAGTCGCCCCTAAAGAAAACTTATAGTTTATCCCAATATCTCTTATGTTAGGTTCCACTTTACCGTAGTATTTCTCTTAGGAAAAACTACCTAGCCCATATTTATTTTCTCAACCAAGCTTTTATCAAGGAACATATTATTTAGGACTTACATCCTCTTCCATAAATTACATCTGTCTGGCATCTATCAAAATCAAATCTTGATCTGCCTCACAAGGGTTCTTTCCCTTTCCTGCATTAGTAATCTGCTCTATATTCTTTGCAAAAATTTTTCTTGAACTCTAGCCCATGCCTCATAATCAACTTTACCCCATCTAATACATCACTCTTGGCCCAGCCCTCAAGCCATATTCTAGTAATTACTAATCCTCAGCTTTCAGAGTACACTACAGAGTTATGTTCCCAATTTCTCAAAAAGAAAAATTTCATACAGAGATCACCTTTTCCATCGGTATAAAGATCATACCTCCAACAAGTTCCAAAGTTTCACATATGAAATCAATTATCTCATATTGTAACAAAATTATCTCTAACTAACTCCATCGAAGGGTAAGTTATGACAAGAACACTCAACTTTACAAGGTCTTTTATGGAACCTAATCCCATGGTCATGCCGCGGTTCATGACAATGGAAAAGGGCCCACATAGAACACTTTGCTCTGTAATCTATAGGGGACCTAAAAACCACCTCTGATACCAAATTGTCACATCCCAAAACTTACATGTGATATAAACATAAAATACCTAGGGTGTACCTCCGTGGTACCCCATAATCTCTGTGATCATTCTTAATATCCATAATTATGTGAATCATAAATATTCCAAGAAAGATATTTTGTATACATATTCAGAAAATGTTCAACCTTCAAACACTATACAACCTCCCAAGCCTAGGTGACCTACTAGATTACAGAGCGTTTCCTAATTCTTACCAATTGTTTACCAGACAAAAGTGGAGTATATCCTTAAAGGCTATAAATTCTTCTCCTCAACCACTGTATCTGAAAAGATAATCATAGAGAGTGTGAGTTTATCATAACTCAGTGAGTAAACAACTGTACATGGAAATATCATAAGCACAAACACCACATTTACTAATACAATCAATCTATCATTTATTGTAAATAATTATAGTAATACACTTGTCTAAATTTTTGCGTATGATTTCTTGGGTGATCAATCCCTCAATCACTTTGCACTATATGTCATAGATACTTGCACTGAGTGACTTGGGAATTTAACCCTCAAACTCTTGGTGCATAAGTTTTCACAGTTATACACTGAGTGGTATGGGACTCTAACCCTTTCAAACTCGTGCATAGGTCTTCACATTTATACACTGAGTAGTATGGGACTCTAACCCTTTCAAACTCGTGCATAGATTTTTCACATTTATACACCGAGTAGTATGGGACTCTAACCCTTTCAAACTCATGTATTAAATCTCGTAGATCTTTTGCTCATCAATAAAATAGTGACAATTTATCACAATATAATTACTATGAAATAAATGAATTTACACATACTTTTATTCCCTTGAATGTCTATCATCAACCATAACAATCATCATATATTATCAACAGCGAGACTGATTATTTCTCACTTCAATAATATTATAAACAAGACTTGTATTGTACTTTATCTAATAAGATCACATTAATTTAGTAAGGCTATTCACTTACAAAATATTCCAATTTATTCAAGGAACAATCACATCTAGATCTTTAGTCAACTAGAGAAATCAATTCTCAAAGGTAATAAAATACCTTTCAATGATATTGTACTTTTTCTCAACCTGAACACACACTGATACTTTTCTCAATTTCACAAATAACGCAAATGGGATTTATATTGTGCTTTGACTAATTTATTAAATTAATTTTGCAAGGTTGCCTACTCACCTGGATTCCACGCTCTCAGCGCTCCCACCTTGCGCCCCCAAAAATCCCTATTGTAACCAGGTAAAAACCATTAGGGTTACAAAATAGAGAAATTTCCTATCACTACTCTCGACCTTTACTCACATCTTAAGTCATAACTCCTAACCGGTAATGAATTTCTAAATGACATTTATACCATTGGAAACTAGACTCAAAGAGCTTTCCAACGATATAAAGTTTGCCCAAAACGGAGTCCGGATGAAGAAGTTATGACTGATTGAAAAATAAGCTAAGGCTTTTCAGCATACCTGGCGCCTGGGCGCCAACACAAGCCTGGCGCCTGGGCGCCACACCTGGCGCCTGGGTGCCAAGTCCCTTTTCTTCCCAAAATTTTCTAAACCTTGGCGCCTGGGCGCCAGAGCTGGCGCCTGGGCGCCAAGATCGCGACCTTTCGCGATTCCTCTCGGTTTTGGCTCAGATCCGGCCAAATCTTCACCGTTTTCCATGATTTCTTCCATAGGATCTCACCATTAATGTCTAAGGAGCATTTAGACACCAAAAACACCAATTTTAATCGAGAAACGAAGCCGGAATCTCGATTTTTACCCCAAACTTTCTGAAAACAATAAAATAGGAAAAAGCTTGAGAAATAGAAATTTCTACCTCAATTCCTTGCTTTCCCTACGATGCTTGGCTCCTAGAGGCTCGCCCCGTAGCCCGAGATCCACCCTCCAAGCTCGGTTGTGGAGTTGGAGTGTAGAGAGAAAGAGAGGAGAGAAAATGAAGAGAGAGAGAGGAAATGAGAAAATGAAGAAAATTTAGGTGAGGCCGCCTATTTACTCGCCCGGGGTGAAATTATCACTTGCTCTTCAGTTGACCTTCAGTCAAGATTAGTAAAAACAAATTCATAAAATCTCACCTCGGGTGATTCTAAATCCTAATTGCCCCAAAATTTTCTTCTTTCACTTTAGTCCCTCTCAAAGTCTCAAACTCCACTTTAACCTCGAATCCGTCATCCTTTTGGTACCGGACTCATAATTCATTCCCATAAGCTCTATTCTTCTTCTCAGGTTCCTACTAGGTCATTTCTCAAAAGTACTCCATACTTTCTTTTCTTTTCGTTTTAGTCCTTGAGAATTTGTAAAATGTCCTAAATTAAAATTTTTGAAATTTCTATTTCCAAATTTCCTTCACTAATTTAAAAAGAACATTTCTCATGTAATTAAATTTTTCAATAAACTTCAAATAGACTTTAAATATTCATGAAAATTCTTGGGATATTATAGTCTAATAGACTTCTCCATAGTGTATTTTATCACCATGAAACACACCCTGTTTGAGTGCTCCCATTTTTCACGAAAAGCCCTTTCAGCAACAGTAGACTCAACAGTAAGAGTTGAAGGCTCTTCTTTTCTCAAAGCCAAGTCCATATTAATAATAGCCAAATAGAGATCCAGAGATTCTTTTCAGTCCTCAAAATTGGTCTCATTTAGTATCTTGACAGAAGTCAATTGCATAGGCAAGGAGGCTACATTAAAACAACAAAAGAAAATATTTAATATGCATAATGTCATTATGCTATAAGAGAATTAAATGTTTCTATATGCTCAACCAATTAAGCCTGTTAAAGGAAATTTCTTATCTACTTGATCCTGCCTAAGGGTCCCGAACCATAATAAACAAGAAATATAATAATACAATGCTTAGATCTCATATCATCAAACAAATTTTGAATGCTGATAGGGTATTCAAAAAAAATAATTGATATAAGTATAAATTAACGTGGCATTGTATAAGAAATTACATTAATAACAGTATACTGATATGATATAATTATTATTAATGCAATGAATTAGAATAATAGTAATGATTAAAATAAAATAAAAATAAACAAAATTTTAATCATTCAAATTGAAGATTTTGCATAACTATGCCCACGATAGGTGAGTTCACAGTCATACAAAAAACAAAAAACAACTATATTCAACAGAATATAATAAATTTATATTATGATCGATAAAATAAAACAAAATAATGAATAAAAAATAATTAATTATTTTACATACGGACTGAAATTAATTTCATCACTAGAGTATTTCAATGCAGAGAGTATAGTACACCTACATGTCGCTAACAGAGTGAGGAACTATCACAAAAAATTTCGGTCCCAAAATCCGAGAGTACGATAATTAAAACAACAAAATAGTCTCGGATTAAATGAAATAAAATATTTAGAGGTCTTAAACATTTCCAAAAAATTACCAAAAATACCAAAATATTAAATATGTAATTTTCCAGAAAATAAAAAAAAATTTGGGCCCTCGAAATGGGTCCACGCGCCTGGGCCTGCGCCTGGGCTTCGCGAGGAAGCCCTTCTTCCTCACCCAAACTCCTTGAAACCGGGTTGCGTGACCCGCGAGCATGACCCGGTTCGTTCTCCCTAATTCAGCAATGAAAATCTTCCATTTTTGAGGCGTTTTAATTGAGATTTCATGGGGAGAAGAACCCTCAATCAATTTTGAAAATCAATGGCTGGTTTTAGGAAAAAAAAGGAGTTCGAAAATATAGAGGGAACACGGTTTTTTAAAAAAATTTTGGATTTCTCAAAACATTCGACTAAACAACCTAATTTTTGGATATGCTATTCGAATAAAATCAATTTCGAAAGATATAGGTTGTTTTTGAGAGAAATTGAAATCGAAAATGGATTGTGGAAAACGAAAACAGAAAAATGTTTTTGATCTCCCTAAAACTTGTTCAAACTCTCTGATTTTCACTTATGTAATTCGTGTAAATGTGTTGAATCAAAGCCCTAAAAAAATTTCAAAATTAATCTAACAAATTAGGGCAAATGAAATTTGTTTTAAAATTAGGGTTTAGGGATTGCAAAAATCAGATTTAATTGCACAATGATTTGATTTAATTATGGAAAAAAAGAAACAAAGATTAATAGCTATAGTATGTACCTACAACCTGCTCTGGTACCATTGAAGGATTTGTTTGAGCTAATTTAGAATGCTAGATCGATGTAGATACAGACTATGACATATTAAAATAGCATGATATAAAAGAGATGAATTAGAACGTGTACTTGGCATCATCGCAGTATCCATCTCGAACAACAGAACAGAGGAAAATTTTAAACTTTGTGAGAGTGGTACTACTCTCTATTTGATAAGTTTTTTGTTAGGGTTAAACTGATTAATGGGGAGTCAGTTTATTTATTATCAAATGAGGGCAGGGACTTCTCAACGGACTAGTATATGATTGGCCCAATCCATCACGGGCCACTCACAACAGAAAAGCCCAGTTATAATATTCATTAAATATATTAAAGGCTATATATTAAAATAATATAGTTGATATGTTAATGATATTTAATAATTTAATAATTGATTAATGCTAATCCAAAATAAGATATATATGTATATTATATTAAAATTCAGCAAAAACTTGAACAATTAAGATGTTTGATGATGAGTTTTTTTTATAAAAAGAGTTGTACCAATTAATCCTTTACAAAAACCATTTTGTTTAAAAAATAAGCTAAGTTTTTCATACCAAGCTCTAGGAGCTTTCTTTAAACTATATAAATTTGGATAATTTGGAAACATAATTAGGATGATCGAAACTTTCAAAACCAGGAGGTTGTTTAACATATACTTCCCCATTTAAGTTACCATTAAGAAATGCACTTTTAACATCCATTTGAAACAATTTGAAATTTTTAATACATGCAAAAGCAAAGAGCATACGAATAGATTCTAATCTAGTAATAGGAGCAAATGTTTATTCATAATCTATATCTTCTTGTTGATTATATCCTTTAGCCACAAGTCTGGCTTTATTTCAAATCACATTTCCTCTTTCATCATGCTTGTTTTTAAATACCCACTTTGTTCCAATGATTGATTGATTTGAAGGGGCAAGAACAAGTCTCTAGATATTGTTTCTTTCAAACTGGTTTAGTTCCTCTTACATTGCAGTAATCTAGGAGCTATCGTCAAAAGATTCATGAACATTCTTTAGTTCTAATTGAGACATGAAGGCCATGTAGCTCATGCTTCTAAGTGAGGATCTGGTCTTTCTTCCTTTAGAGATGTCTCCAATGATGAATTCACCAGGATATGATGCAGAATGTCCCCATTCTTTATGTAACTTTGATTTATCAATGGTTTCAGGAATATTAGTATTTAAGGGTTCAATGATTTAATCTTCCTGCTTATTAGTAGATGAGGTATCCTCCTGAGCATTTAAATCTTGTAGATTTTTAGGAATTATTTCTTCATCATCATCATTATTCCTTCATGCATTTTCTTTAATGTAGGCAAAGCTACTTTCATCAAATATAGCATGAACAGATTCCATTACAATATATTTTTGTTTGTTAATAACACGAAATGCTCTACTATTTGAGGAATAACCAAGGAAAATTCCTTTATCAGCCTCTGAATCAAGTTTTCCAAGATTTTCCTTATCTTTTAGGATAAAACACTTACACCCAAAAGCATGAAAAAAATCCTATGTTGGGTTTTTTTTCTTTCCAAAGTTCATAGGGAGTTTTATTTAAACCAGTCCTTATTAGATATCTATTTAGAATGTAACAAGATGTACTCACAGCTTCAGCCCAAAGACTTTTAGGAAGTTTGTTGACCCCATTGCATTCAAAGCCTTTCTTAAATTTTGATGATCAACAAGCAAATTTAAATAATATTTTCTTGTGCTTTAATGTCTATATTTGCAGGAAAAATTCACAAGGCAAAAAGAACTTGTAAAGAGCTCAAATGAAGATCTTTTTCTATTTTTCTCTTTAAGAAATCTTGTAAAAGCTTTTAAATGGCAAGAGAAATTATTTGTAAATAATTTTAAGTTAAAAATGGGTTATTGATCCTTAAAATTTGCAAAAACTTTAGAAAAACATGTTCAGAAGCCATCAGTCGACTAATACACTTGCAATAGTCTACTAATCACTCTCTGGCTAAAAATTAGCTAATGATCAATATCCATCAGTTAACTAATTGACTTTCAATAGTCAACTGATCAATCATTGTCTCAAATTTTAAAAAGACCTCCAGTAACCATTAGTCGATTGATCTTATTGTATTAGTCAACTAATCACTTTTGGAAGGATTTCAACCTTCGAGATAGAGACTCATTAGTCTACTAACAGCTCACCATCAGTCGATTATCGCCTCATTAAAGAGCATTAGTTGACTGTCATAGGTCAATCAGTTGACTGCCAACATGATAATATCAGTTCCAATGGCTATTTTCTAAAGATTTTAGCTGATATCATCATGGATCCTTTTCCAACGAATCTCTAATATTTTGGGCTATATATATTGACTTCAGAGGTTGTTTAATCAACAAGAATACATCATATTTGTCTCTGAATCTTGAAAAGTCAATCTCTTGTCAATCATTTACTTTTAAGTGCTTATCATGTGTAAACATACTATGTTTTAGAGAGTTATTTCTATTCATCTCAATCTTTCATTTTTATTGATCAAGGAAGGGTTCCTTGAGGCTGTGATTGAGAGTAATCTTTGTGTAAGGGGGAGAGACACCTTTGAGAAACAATTTTCTGCTATAGTGGCTCACAAGTGTCCATCTTTTATAAACTTGTGGTTATTAGTTAAACACTCAAAAAATTGTCTTGAGGACTGGATGTAGGCTTAGTTTAAAGTTGAACTAGTATAAATACTTGTGTTAAATTCTTTTTCTCTTTTCTCTTTGATTATTTTCTGCTTTATCTTTAATTATTTGCACACTCAATTATCTATCTTGTCTTTGCTATGTTTTTCACTATTTTAAATATTTGGCTTTGTTTTCAAAACTTTTTAAACTTTCAACAAGTTTTTAAAGAATTTTTATAAATCCAATTCATTCCCCTTTTGGGAGCTAGCCATTTCTATCTTTCAGATAGCATTGTTTTAGACATTTCTATGGGGGTTCAGTTCTTTCTTTCAATAATTCTATTTTGTTAAGGAATTTTAGGGGCAGAAAAGTTGTGAGAAATACCAAATTGATTGCAAAAATCATTAAACTTTTTATTCTGAAATTCAATTCCATGGTCACTAAAATTGATATGATAGATAAATTTTTCTCATTTTGAGTTTTTGTAGAAAAGTTCTTAAAAGCTTTAAAACATTCTCCCTTATGAGCTAAGAAAAAATACCCATGTAAATCTTAAAAAATCGTCTACTATTACAAAACCATAAAACTTTTTCGACCAAGACTTGGAGTTCAAATAGGGCAAAATAGGTCCATGTGAAGAAGTTCAAGAGGTCTTTTTGAAGAAATTTGATCCTTAGATTTAAATGAGGATTTAGTTTGTTTTTTACATTTGACAAGCCTCATATATGTGGTCTTTTTCATATGATACTTTGGGAAGACCAGTAACTAAATCCTTTTTAGATAGTTTTGATAAAATTCTCATATGGAGATGACCCATTCTCTTGTTCCATAACCAACTTTGATCATTAGTTAATGTCAGACATTTATGTTCATTAGGAGGATTGTTTTCTATTAGGAGTTTGTAAACATTTTCATGATGTTTCTGTAAATAAGAACGTCCTTAGAATTTTTTTTTAAATATCGTGAATTTTAGAGATTTAAAAACAACCTTATACCCTTTATCACATAACTGAATAATACTTAAAATATTGTATTTTAATCATTCCACAAGATAAACATTATCTATAAATAAACATAAAGAGATACAAATTTTACCCATACCAATAATTTTACCTTTACTGTTGTCTCCAAATGTGACGTTTCCTATTAATTTATGTATGCAATAAGTAAAGTTGTTCTTCAACAATTAGACAGTGGTTTGCAATTTTTGTATCTTCGTCAGATTCCTCCAAGACGTCATCATCACTCCAGGTGCCATTAGCTATCATTGCTTTCTTTTTACCCTTGTCTTTTATCATTGGACAATCTGCACGAATGTGACCTGATTTTTGACATTCAAAACAAATTATATTATCTTTTTAAGGAATCGTACCTAAAGGGTCCTTCTTTTTATCTTCTCATGTTTTGTTGTCTTCTTTTGAAGAAGTTAAGCATTCTTCTCGTGATAAGCGCCATCTCCTTATCATCTGGATGAGTCTCCTGTATTCTTTCTTCTTTTGAGATTGCTTTATCATTAGCTTTAAGAGCAATTTATGATTGCTTCATTTTTGCTTCGATTTCTTCTTTCAAGAAGGTGTTTTCATATGCTATAAGATTTCCCCTGAGTTGATCAAAGGTTACCGTAGCAAATATAGGATTTCCAGTTATAGGTGTTACCTTTGATTTCCATGGACTCATTACTATTTTTTCAATCATATCCTCTTCAGTGTAATGTTTTCCTAGAACACCAAGATCATTCATAATCTTACTAAACATATTAAAGGTTTCTAGAATAAGTTCAGCTTCCTGTTGATGAAACAGGCCAAACTTTTTTGATAAGGCAGCAGCTTTAGCCCTTCGATCATCATTTGTTCCTTCATACGTTAATTCGAGTTTGTCTCACATTTCTTTAGCAGTTATGCATCGAACCAATTTTTAGAATTCTTCAAAGTTTACTGCACAATAGAGAATGTTTATGGCTTTGAAGTTTAGCTCATGTTTTAGATGATCCTCTTTATCCCATTCACTCTCTGGTTTAAGGACGTCCTTTTCTCCTTCCTTTTTTGTAGGAACATAAGGACCTTTTTCAATAGCTCTCCATACTCTCTGGTCAAATGTTTGAATAAAGATCTTCATCTTGACTTTCCAATAAGAATAGTTAGTCCTATAAAAAAAAGGAGGTCTAGAAATAGACTAACCTTCAAGACCAAGTTGAACATTTATTTTAAGGATCTTTACTCAAGGTTGTGATACCTTTCAAAAAAAAAGAGACTAATGCTTTGATACCAGTTGTTAATGTAAATTCACACAAGAAAGAGGTTGAATTGTGTAAAAAGATTTTTCCTTATTCCTTTTTTAAAAAAAAACTTAATTATACATTTAGAAGTTTTGGAAAATCATGAATTATGAAGAGATAAGTAAAATGAGAAGGAAAACATGTACCAGAAAACACACAGGATTTAAAGAGGTTCAGATCCTTGATCTTAGAATCATACATCCTCTTCTTCAGCAAGCAGCCAATGTTTTATATAAATCACAATTTCGTGACTAGTCGGAGAATTATAAGAGAACCCGTCTAGAGATAAGCTTCCTAACTTTTACACTCTAAACTCAGACCAATAATTTTATAAGGAAATTATAATCTAACACAAGGACAAGCCAATCAGGCTTTTACAATGCTTAAAATTAAGAACAAATGAAAACACACTTCTTCCTCACTCAATACAATAGACTGCATATCACATAGAACTCTTAGATGAAGAAGACTTCGAATTTCTTTTCTTTTGCACACACAGTGATAAAAAACACAAAGAGGGACATTCTGTTTAAATAGGCTTTAGACAAGAGTGCTTTCCAAGAACAACCACTTCTTCCAACGATTAGAGCAATTAAGGCACCAGTTCAGCTTCTTGGATAGTGCAGACAAGGTGGGAAATGAGATATTATAATAATGATGAGGAGAGACTATGTTGTTTCCTAGTAATTGCTAAAAGTGATTTGTCTCCTATTCTGACAGTCTAGCCACCATACCTTGAAAACATGAAACGCACATGAATTAAGGGAATGAAACAATAAATATATATTTTAGTTTGATCAGAAACTAAGGATTTATTTTTAGGCTGAGATGCATCATAAGAATTTATTTTGGGCCAAGATACTTATTTATAAAATTATCAAAAACTAATTGAGCTTTTTCCAAAAACATATTTGATCCAACAATTTTTTATAACAGTTGAGTTAGAAGTTTTAACTTTATGTGTCTAATACTATATTTTATGCTTTACTTTCTACCTCACGGTCTAACGAAACCGGAGGGTGTCCAACTTTATTACTTTAACCCTTGGTTGAATCTAAATTCCAAGGGTCATTTTTCATTCCAATAACTGTTTTATTCCCCTTAACATTTCCTTATTTTTTTTATTCATTAAATGAATTGGATAAACTGTTTTCTTTAAAGAATTATATTATAATTATAACACTGTCCGTGAGTTTAATTTAAAAAATTATAAAGACAATCATAAACATATGGATCTGGGTTGACAAGGTTGAGGAAAAAAAAAACATCATTTTAAAATTCTAACCCAAAAACATCAAACCAAATTAAATCAGAGTTGGGCAAGTTGATCGAATTAAGACGAATTATACCACAATTTTTTTCTTCTAATTATGATATATCTAAGTTCTAAAATTATGTACATATAAAAGTTTTACGTTCCATTAAATTAAATAATTTGGATTTTTTCATTCTATTCACATCATCCTATTAATCCATTCAAACTCAAGCAAAATCATATACACACACACAAGCTATGCACACCCATTGACTATAGACTATAGATTTTTTTTAACAAGGGATAATTAGATTAAACTAAAATAAAAGTTTGAACGATTATAAGTAAAACAAAAAGAAAAATAAAGAGACACATTGTTCTCCACCTGAGATGTACAAACAGCACAAAGGTAGGACAACAAATATACAAAACATATACATAATAAGTAACATAGTTAGAACAAAATAAAGATTTGACTGAAATGGAAATCCAATTTAAATAGAAAGTGAGTGGCAAGACAAAGATGCAATTGCAGAGAGAACAAAATTATGTTGATGAATGAATATGAGAAACAATCTTATCGTCATTGTAAACTTGAGAGAAAAAGAAGGGAACATCTTCATAATAGTAAATGGTTGCCTTTTTTTTTTCCTTATATAGTTAGAAGATCAACATAACTGTTTTGATGTCTAGCCACATGTATTATCCTAACATTTACAAAGCTAGAAAGCTAGGTCCTACAACTAGAACTAAGTGAATCCAATGGATGAAAAACAAGTTGTAAATATGTAAGGAGTTGTGTAACATATTTTAGTTGATCTCAATTTCTAACACTTATATTCATCTGAATTGCTAAATTTGGGCCCTAAAGAATGGGCCAGAGTTAACTTAAAAAATGCCTTCCATGTCCACATATTTAGGCTTCTAAGCCCAGATTATAGATTTTTAATTATGGCATGTCACTAAGGTTCACACTAAGTTTCACTTATGCCCCTGAACTTTCTTTTTGGCCCGTTTATATCCCACATCTTATAATTTTTGTCATTGATGCCCTTTTTTTTAACTCCGTCTACTGACTTAATAGGCTTGAGGACGTGGCACCATTGTAGCCAATGTCTTTCTCCACATCAGTTGCCACGTGGCACAAAAGCCATAAATTGTCAAAACTACTATTGTGTTTTATCTTTTTTTTTTCTCTCTCTCTTTCTTCCATGGCTTCCTTTGCCTTCACCTTTGATTCTCCCCAGAATCCCAACATCAATCAAAATAATCATCCACAACCACCACAACAGCAACAGTAGAGTTTGCAACATTAGCCTTCGGTATACAACATCAACAAGAACGACTTCAAAGATGTGGTCTAGAAGCTCACGGGTTCAACTGCTCATGAGCATATGTCTACTCCACCCCTTATTTAGCAACCCAAACCCAAAAACTCTCGCCTTCACAGGATTTGCCCTCATCCCTTTGTAGCATCGTACCCCCTCCTCAACCTCAACCACCCTTTCTTAACCCTGCCTTCGCAATCCCCAACAACCCCCCATCAACGCCTTTTCCATCAATAATAACTTTTCCTGCTTCGGAAGAACTGTTGCTCCTTTATCCCCTCTTCCTCAGTTTCCAACCGTCCACACCGCCGTCGATCTTTCGTCTTCTCATATATGCGATATCTACAGAATTTAGTGTCAAACTTTGATTCAAATGCCAAGAAGTTCTCAGGATTCATGCCTCTAGCTCCTCTAGTCTTTCCTCGCTAGAATAATTTGCCTCCACAACAAGCCAGACCCACAAGCGCAGCCTCAAGGGATAGATCCTCCATAAGCATCATCGCTGCTCCTCGCAAAGCCAATGCTGCTCTTCGCAGAGCAATCAAGCCTCTTCGCGATCGGAGGGCAAGGGATTGAGGGAGTAGTGGCAGAAGAGGGATCTGAAGGGAAGATGAAGAGAAGAGTAAGATTGGAGAAATGAAGAGTAAGATTGGGTTTGGAAAAAGTAAAAATTGCAAAGAGTGAAGAAGAGTGAGATTGATGAAATAAAGAGTGAAGAAGAAGAAGAGAAGGAGAAGGCAGAGGAAGCATGGAGGAAAAAGAGAGAAGAGATAAGATTCAAGGGTAGTTTTGACATTTTTATAGCTTTTGTGCTATGTGGTAGCTGATGTGGAGGAAGACATGGGCCACAGTGGCACTAAGAAAGCAAGTCTGTTAAGTCATTATACAGAGTTTCAAAAAAAGGCATAAATGACAAAAATTGCAAGATGTAGGTCATAAACGAGCTGAAAAAAAAGTTCAGGGACATAAGTGAAACTTGGTGTACACCTTGGGGACATAAAATACACTTTTGCCTTTAATTATTTATTCAATAAGAAGTTGTTGTTTACATATTGTTATTTGTTTGTATTATTATTCAGTTCCATGTTTGACAATAATAATAAAAAATAATAATATTAGTAAAAAATAAAGTTTAAGTTGTGTCCGGCGTGAGAGTTTATAGCTTTTTTTACTAGTTTATAAGCTCGTTAAAGGTGTTTTGTAAACGAGATTATTTTAGTAGCTTATAACTTATTTTGATAAGCTACTTTGAATATTTTATAGCGTACGTACTTTTCTTCATTTTTTTCCCTTGTTATTTTATGAAAATATCCATGATACCCTTCATATTCATTATACTCTTGTATATAAATATATATAATATATAAATATAATAAAATATGTAAATATATTTTATTATATATAATAAAATAAAATATATATAAATATATTTGAATTATGTATATATAATAATTTAAATTAATTTAATTAAAAACAAAAATGATATATTTATTTATATTATTTTGGAATTAAAAAATATATACACTTTTATGTCATTTTACACTTTTCAGCTATTTCAATAGTTACTTTTACTGAATATTTCTAATTCAATAAACTAGCTCATAAGCTATTAGCTAAAAAATTAATTTATAAGTTATCAGCTAACTTATAAACTAATTTTATCGAACAGAGCATTCATATTCCACTTTTAAACATGTTCGTACTCTGTAAGGTAAATTAATTACTACAAGCTACGACTGAATATTTATATTTAAAAACAATAAAAAGAATTAGAAATTAAATCCAATCAAATCTTCTTGATCTGCATGTCCTGTCCTAATTGGGTTTTTCCTTAGACTCTTGGAAAGATGATGATATTTTTGTCTTTTTATTTCCCATATTTGTAAGGTCGTAATGAATTTAAACAGATAATTGAATTATTAAATAGGTTGATGCGATAACATTGTTTTAAAAATGAGTTGGACTTAGTAATACTTTTATTTGATACTTTCAATAATTACTTTTACTGAATATTTCTAATTCAATAAACTAGTTCATAAGTTATAAGTTAAAAATTAATTTATAAGTTATCAGCTAACTTATGAACTAATTTTATCGAACAGAGCATTCATATTCCACTTTTAAACATGTTCGTACTCTGTAAGGTAAATTAGTTATTACAAGCTACGACTAAATATTTATATTTAAAAACAATAAAATGAATTAGAAATTAAATCTAATCAAATTTTCTTGATCTACATGTCCTGTTCTAATTGGGTTTTCCTTAGACTCTTGGAAGGATGATGATATTTTTGTCTTTTTATTTCCCATATTTGCAAGGCCATAATGAATTCAAACAGATAATTGAATTATTAAATAGGTTGATGCGATAACATTGTTTTAAAAATGAGTTGGACTTAGTAATACTTTTATTTGATACTTTCAATAATTACTTTTACTGAATATTTCTAATTCAATAAACTAGTTCATAAGTTATAAGCTAAAAATTAATTTATAAGTTATCAGCTAACTTATAAACTAATTTTTCGCATTTATATTCCACTTTTAAACATGTTCATACTCTATAAGGTAAATTACTGATTATTTAATACCCGTTAATTTCGGAATATAATTCGCTTGAGAGTATTTTAGAATTTTACAACGTTACTTTAGTTATTTATTTTGATCATTTTTAATTTTTATATTTAATTGTTCTCTTTGAATATTATTTATGAAAATTGAGTTAAATGACTGGACTGAATATTTGCACCATGTGGGATATATTCTTAGAATGGTGAAATTCATGGAAAAGTGGTTTAAAAATGGTCAATTAGTCCATTAATTGTAATTTGACTGGATGGGTTTGGATGTTGGGTTATAGATACCCATGGGTTATTCAATAACCCATTAGAAATTCTTAATAAAATCAAAACTTCCTACTTCATTCACAATTCACGTTTCCGAAGCAAAGCAAAAGTGAACAGTGGCATTTTCTCTCATTTCTTCATCCTCTTCTCAAATCCTTTCCTTGATCTTTAGAATTTGATTATTTTTTCGGTTCAAAAGCTTTGTAAGGATCAAAGATAAGCTTTAATCTCATTATTTTCCTTAAGTCTAAGTTTATATGGAAGATTAGAGGAGGTTTTGTTCTTGAAGATTTTGATGATAATTCATGAACCTTAGTTGTTTTAGAGGTTATTTTTGAGTTAGGATTAAGTTATAATCGGTTAAGAGAGTTGAGATTCTGGTTTTGAAACAAGAAATGAAAGGATGAAATTTTCTGGGAAATTTTCTGCAAAACTCGAATTTATTGTAGCAACCAGAAAATTTGGGAAAATTTTCGAGTTACTGTAGTGTCGGCAGTCAACGTTACTGTAGCAGTACTGTATCGAAACGTCACTGTAGCGAACTGTTACTGTAGCAATCAGAAAATATTGCATATTTTCGTGATTTTGTTTCCTTTCTTATGTTTCCTTGTAATATATTTTACTAGAAAATTTTTCTACACAAATTCTAGTGTGGAATAAGGAAAACTTGGACAAATATCAAGGTAAGTGAATAACCTTGCTAAGCTAGTTTGATATTACTAGTCAAAGTACAATATAAGTCTCATTTACAATATTATTTGGATATTAATCAATCAATTTTTCATATGACAGTATATGATGATTGGTATATTTTTTTTTACAGAAATTCAAAGGAATAAGAGTATGTATAAATTATTTTGTTTCATGGAAATTGTGCTATGTGATAAATTCTCACTATTTTATTAATGAGTAAAGATCTACGGGTTCTAATACATGAGTTTGAAAGGGTTAAAATCCCATACTACTCAATGCATAACTATGAAAACCTATACACGAGTTTGAAAGGGTTAGAGTCTCATACTACTCAGTGCATAACTATGAAAACCTATACACGAGTTTGAAAGGGTTAGAGTCTCATACTACTCGGTGTACATCTATGAAATTTTATTCACGAGTTTGAAAGGGTTATGAAATTTTATTCACGAGTTTGAAAGGGTTAGAGTCCCATACTACTCGGTGTATATCTATGAAATTTTATTCACGAGTTTGAAAGGGTTAGAGTCTCATACTACTCGGTGTATATCTATGAAATCTTATTCACGAGTTGAAAGGGTTAGAGTCTCATACTACTCGATGTATAAGACAATTAATTATATGAGTAAATGTGGTATTTGTACTTTTGATATTTTATATAGTACAGTTATTTACTTACTGAGTTTTTAAATAAACTCACACTCCCTATGATTATCTTTTCAGATACAAAAAACAAGGAAGAAGAGTATCCGATTGAAGATTAGAAGCCCCTTGGAGTTATTATCTATTTCTGTCTGGTGGGATACCAGTACTTATTAATGTGAATACTAGGAACGCTCTGTACTTTCTATAGGTCTCCTAGGCTTGTGTTGAGATAAACACATCAGATTATGTATGCCTATATTTGTTTATCAAATAAATATAATTCTGTCGTATGGAATGAATGATTAAGGTTGAATGTAAAACCTTACAGAATATATGTAAATAACTTATGTTTGAGAATTTTATCAAATGAGTAGTTGTGGATATTAAGATTGTCCAGGATTTTGGGATACCACTGAGGTTTTCCTAAAAGTAGTATCTTTTCACATGTTCAATTTTTGGGATGTGACAAATTACAAGCTACGATTGAATATTTATATTTAAAAAACAATAAAATGAATTAGAAATTAAATCCAATCAAATCTTCTTGATCTACATGTCCTGTCCTAATTGGGTTTTTCCTTAAACTCTTGGAAGGATGTTGATATTTTTGTCTTGTTATTTCCCATATTTGCAAGGCCATAATGAATTCAAACAGATAATTGAATTATTAAATAGGTTGATGCGATAACATTGTTTTTAAAATGAGATGGACTTAGTAATAATTTTATTTGATACTTTCAATAATTACTTTTATTAAATATTTCTAATTCAATAAACTAATTCATAAGCTATTAGCTAAAAATTAATTTATAAGTTATCCGCTAACTTATAAACTAATTTTATTGCATTCATATTCCACTTTTAAACATGTTTGTACTCTACAAGGTAAATTAGTGATTACAAGCTACGACTGAATATTTATATTTAAAAATAATAAAATGAATCAGAAATTAAATCCATTCAAATCTTCTTGATCTACATGTCCTGTCCTAATTGGGTTTTTCCTTAGACTGTTGGAAGGAAGATGATATTTTTGTCTTTTTATTTCCCATATTTGTAAGGCCGTAATGAATTCAAACAGATAATTGAATTATTAAATAGGTTGATGCGATAATATCTATATAATAGACTAAAACAATTTCATTCTAACGTATTAATTACATGGATGTCACTAAATAACATATAATACAATTAATAAATTAAATTAAAAAATAAATAAATAAATTATGTAAATGAATAAATTCATTCATATTAATGACACTACATTAAATTCATTCTAAGCAACCCTTTTGAGATATATTGTAGGGCTCTCCTTTAAATTCTATGAAGATTACAAATATTAAATGTAAATTGGTGTGATTGATTTTATAATGCATTCAAATAAATTTGAAAAATTTGCATTCAAATTAATTCAAATTATGCCTTTTAAAACTATGAATTGTCATAAATTTAATTAATAATTAAATAATTGTAATATATTAAATACAAATTGGTATGATTGATTCTATAATTGCTTTCAAATGAATTTGAAAAATTTGCATTCAAATGAATTCAAACCATCCCCTTTAAAAATGTGAGTCATCGTAAGATTTGAGTGTTTGGAGCTCAATCTGAAGCTGGAAGAATACTGTGTTTGGAGAGTTTATATTAGTTGTCTCTGTGTTGATCTGAAGCTCAATCTCAAGTTAATACAGTGCATTTCAAACTTCAAGAATGACCAAATATTGAGTGTCATGCGTTAAACTAAGAAGCAACAATAGAGGAATGATCGGATGACTCCCGTATCAATTTCAGAGTGGATTTCTCGCCACCGACTACAGAGAAGCAACTCGTCTCTATCTTTATTCTATTTTCACTCAAACTCGGTATAATCTTCTTAGTCATGGAAGCCATAAAGTTCACGAAAGCACTTTCTTGATGGCCACTATGTAGGTTACTACTTCCTTTTCGAAAAACAACTTGAATTTGAGTTTGTTCCCATTAACATGAAAGAGGTAAACACAAAAAGAAACATTTCATTTTTCTTAATGCAAGTGTTAGAGCAATTCATAAATTGCTTGTCTCTGAGTTTCAGTTCAACTAGCTTTCGCTTCTTTTGATGTAGACATTCGGTCAAGTTCCAGCCTTTGAAGATGGAGATCTAAAACTAATTGATAAGTATTAAGTATATATCTCCAACAAGTACACTCAGATATTGTTAAATTAGTATTTGTAAAATTACTTATCAAAATTATTTCAATACACAGAATCAAGAGCAATAACGCAATATATCACCACGAGTATGCTGAAAAAGAGACCCAACTGATAAGCAGAGAGTTCAAGAAGATGGCAATTACAAGGGAAAGGTAAACTCCTCAGATCCAGTATTTTTTTCACTTTTTAATTTGTTTGTTTTTTGATTTAATATAGTTCTTTTGTTTGAATCAACTTCACATCTTGAAGTCAATCAAATTTTATGGTGTTCTTTATTTTTATTTTGTCTCTAATATTGCAGGGCCCCGAGATTTGAGCTCAATTTCTGAAGGATGGTAATCCTATTAAATTGAAACAAGGTTAGGAAATAAACATATCAACTGACTATAACATAAAGAAATATGAGAATACAATTATTATGAGCTACAAAAAGTTGGTTGAGGATGTGAAGTCTGATAGTGTAATATTGTGTTTAGATTGAATTATCTCATTTACGGTTTTATCATGTGATAAAAAATTAGGTTTGATTTGATGTCGTTATGAGAACTTTACAGTTCTTAGTGAGAGAAAGAATGTGAATTTTCTTGGAGTGATAGTAAATCTCCCTACATTGACAGAGAAAGACAAGGAAAATATTTTGAAATGGGGAGTTCCCAACAAAATTGACATAATTGTTCATTCTTTTGTTCGAAAAAGTTCAGACTTGGTGAAAGTTCAGAAAGTGTTGGAATAGTATGCAAAGAACATTCATCTTATGTCAAATGTATGATCTTTCTTCATAATATAATGTGGCCATTTATTATCATAAATTTTTTATTAAAATTGATAATATATATTTGTATAAATAATCAAAATTTATATCAGAATATTTACATTTTAAAAAATATATGTCATGACTCATAAGTCTCATAAGTTTCACAAATTTATAAATTATAGTATTATTTTAATAATATATTATGTGAATTTCAATGTATTTAATATATTATGTGAGTTATTGTTAAAGTAAATACAAGAATATATTTTTATCAGAATATATTCTCACAATTATTAATTAGTGTAATTAGTGAAATTAATAATTAGTGAATTTCATTATTTTATTTGATTTGAATTGATTTGAATGAATAAAACAGGTAAATTATTAAATTTGATAAATTTGGTAAATTAATAACATCACATAATATTAATTTTTTGATTTGAATTGATTGAAAAGATTTGAATTGAAATTCAAAATTAATTACTTTTATTATTTAACCATTGTAGGATAATTCATGACATCACATTAAATGAATTATTTGATTTGAATTGAAATTACCTTTTTTATTTGATTTGAATTGAAATATATAGATAATAGATTATTGAAATATACATACTCGAGGATCAAGACATATTGGAATTAATTATTGATCATATATATAAAATTTTTTTACAATTGATTATCCTACATTTCATATGAACATTTTTAATTTGATTATTATTTTTTGTAAAAAAATTTTAAATTAAAATTTTTTTATTGATTACACATACATCTTATTATTTTATTCCATTAGATAACTTATTCTACATCATAATATAATGTAGTCGTTTATTATCATAAATTCTTAGTAAAATTTATAATTTATATTTGTATAAATCACCAAAAGTTATATTAGAATATTTATGGTTAAAAAGTATATTTCATAACTCATAAGTTTCATAAGTTTAATAAATTTTACAAATTTATAAATTATAATATTATTATTATAATATATTATGTGGATCCCAATATATTTAATATATAATGTGGGTTATTGTTATCATAATATTAATAAGTGAAATTAATAATTAGTAAATGTTGTTATTTTATTTAATTTGAATTGATTTGAATGAATAAATAAATTAGGTAAATTAATAAATTTGATAAATTAATAACATTACATAATATTAATTATTTGATTTGAATTTATTGATTTGAATTGAAATTAAAAAAATTACTTTTATTATTTGACCACTGTAGTGTTTTAGAGGATTTTTTAGCAGGTAAAATAAATTTGATTATGGAATTGATATATGAATTAAAAATTTTGCTTTATTTGACTTTATTTTGATTTCTTTCCAAAATAGTTCTTAATTTAATAGAATGCAAAGTTTGAGATATGAATCTTTAAATTATTATTCCTTGACTGAAGAAAGAGATAAAAATTAAATTATTGAAAGACGAAATTTGACGCCTAGAGATTCAGTCCAAATGTAGCAGCAACTTTCAATGTTTTTCTTCTATGGATCCGATTGAAATAAAAAAAGACTCATTCAAAAATAAAGATGAAATCAATATTCAATCAATCACCGATCTATGCAACAAATAATTTATAACAAATAACAAATAATTCGTAAATTAATTAATTAATTAATTTACCTGTTTTATTCATTTAAATTTATTCTATTAAATAAATAAATTAATTCAAATTAAAGTTAGAGTAAGTAAAATAAATTTGATTATGAAACTGATAAATCAATTAAAATATTTAATTATTTACATTTAAAAAGTATATGCCATAATTTATAACTTTTATATAAATTAATTGTAATTATTATTATTTTTATAAATTACAAAAAATTTTAAAATTATAATTTAACTGTGCATCACACGGGTTACAACACTAGTTGTTTTAAAAATGAGTTGGACTTAGTAATAATTTTATTTGATACTTTCAATAATTGTTTTTACTGAATATTTCTAATTCAATAAACTAGCTCATAAGCTATAAACTAAAAATTAATTTATAAGTTATCAGCTAACTTATAAACTAATTTTATCGCATTCATATTCCACTTTTAAACATGTATGTACTCTGTAAGGTAAATTAGTGATTACAAGCTACGACTGAATATTTATATTTAAAAAAAATGAAATGAATCAAAAATTAAATCCAATCAAATCTTCTTGATCTGCATGCCTTGTCCTAATTGGGTTTTTCCTTAGACTCTTGGAAGGATGATGATATTTTTGTCTTTGTATTTCCCATATTTGTAAGGCCATAATGAATTCAAACAAATAATTGAATTATTAAATAGGTTGATACGATAACATTGTTTTAAAAATGAGTTGGACTTAGTAATAGTTTTATTTGATACTTTTAATAATTACTTTTATTGAATATTTTTAATTCAATAAACTAACTCATGAGCTATAAACTAAAAATTAATTTATAAGTTATCAGTTAATTTATAAATTAATTTTATCGCATTCATATTCCACTTAAACATATTTTTACTCTATAAGATAAATTAGTGAATACAAGCTACGACTGAATATTTGTATTTAAAAATAATAAAATGAATCAGAAATTAAATCCAATCAAATCTTCTTGATCTGCATCTCCTATCCAAATTGCGTTTTTCCTTAGACTTTTGGAAAGATGATGATGTTTTTGTCTTTTTATTTTCCAAATTTACAAGGTCACAATAAATTCAAATAGATAATTGAATTATTAAATAAGTTGATGCAATAATATTATTTTAAAAATAAGTTGGACATAGTAACAATTTTATTTGATATTTTCAATAATTACTACAAATTAAAATTCGAGGCTTTTTTCCTTTTTGTTGTATTGTGCCCAGTGAGGAAATTTTCCTGTGCCGTGTCACTTTCGCATAAGGCATAAAGCCACGGGGCTGCGAGTATTAAAGGAAGAAGAGGAAAGAAAGCCAAAACCCAAAAACGACGGCTATATTCAACCTTTCGGAACTATCAAGAGTCCAATCAATAACGACAAAGGACTTCCTTGCGTTTCTCGTCATTTCTGTCCGGAAGTTCATATTTCAAGCTTCTCCTGTCTGACCCGCAACCGCAATGGGCGGATAAGTATCTAGTGGTAGCTGGTGAGCTTTTCAACCTTCGTCAATCCCATTCCCTGCTTGCTTTCTTCAAGAGGTTTTCCTTAATCCTCTGCATTCTTTTGAAGTACTCTGGGCTATTTTCTGTTCTGCTCTGTCTTCAGCTTTATATGCCTATTGCTTTAAACTCTTCTCAATCATCTTATGTAATTTGCTTTCTACTGGTTGATTTTGCATTCCCTACTCCTTCTTAATCGTATACGTTACTGCGGCCTTCCATTTAGAAGTTTCAAGCATCTTTTCGAGATTAATTAATCGATATGTATCGTTTGTCGTTTTGATTTTCGTGTTTAATGTCAGGGGTTAATCTAATCGTCTATCCTTATTCTTGGTTTTTCTTTTAAATTTTTACTATTTAGTTTTCCGGCCAATTAAAATTAGATTGATTCAAGATACTGGAATAGGAATTCCTGTTCTGTTGGGCAGTTATGTTTTTAAAAAAATTATATCTTAGTTACATTATTTTGTTAGGTCAATCTCATAGTTGAGCAATTTATGGTTTCTCAGCTCCCTCACTCTTTTACTACAAGACCTGATTACTCTATTTTTAGAACTTATATCTATTTGTCTACTGAAATCTCAACTCTTCTACAATTTTGCAGTATTTTGCTAAAAATGGCAGAAGAAAAGACAACCATTGCAAAAGATGTCACTGAAGTAAGTCAAAATCAGCTCGACCTTTTTTTTCTCCTGTCCATATAATCAATTATTGTAGCTTTTGGTGCATATAAATTATTATTATTATTTTTTATGAGTTGTACAGTTAATTGGAAAAACTCCACTTGTGTATCTCAACCACGTCGTAGATGGCTGTGTGGCCCGAATTGCTGCAAAGCTGGAGATGATGGAACCCTGCTCCAGCGTCAAAGATAGGTATATAGGTTTCTTATTTAATTATCTTTTAGGAAGTGAACTTGTAAAATGCCATCTAACCATTTACCCACGAATTTCTGCTTAATGGCTTTTGTTAACACCAGATCTATTTCACTTTGCATCCTGCAGCCTATAAATTTGGAATCGATGTTTCAATGTGGAAGCCCAAGGCTCTAATTTATGTCAAGCAATTAAAGGTTTTCTTAAAGTGTCTATTATTAATATATGTTTCTTTCCTTTGCTGCAGGATAGGATATAGCATGATTGCAGATGCTGAGGAGAAGGGACTTATTACACCGGGTGAAGTTAGTTTTTGTTCTAGTTCTTGTCCTTCTCTGATATATGAATTCATATTCTATGCCTCATCATCTCCTTCCTCAAATTGCTTTGAAGTTTCCTTCTTTTAATTCTTTCCCACTTTTGAAATGTTTTGCTTGAATGAATGATGTTTAATTCTTGCTGATGCTGATATTATACTGCTTGAAAATTTTTAAAGTGAATGCAATATAGTAGTCAACTTAAAATTTCTGCCAGATGTTTTTCTCTCTCCACTCTCCTTTGCTTATCCACAAGTTAGATCAAACAACACAGGTCCATTGCTAATTCTACTTTCATAAAATGTAACTGATTTTATTGACAATTTGTTGATTTGTGACAGTCGCATAGAAATTTTGTATACTTTAGTCAATATGTGGTGAATTTATGAAATTTAATGTTGTTCATGCTGTAGAGTGTCCTGATTGAGCCTACCAGCGGAAACACTGGCATAGGTTTGGCATTCATGGCAGCAGCTAAGGGTTATAAACTTATTATAACCATGCCTTCTTCAATGAGTCTAGAAAGAAGAACAATCCTTCGAGCTTTTGGAGCTGAATTAGTTCTCACAGATCCAGCCAAGGGTATGAAAGGAGCTGTTCAAAAGGCAGAAGAAATACTGGCAAAGACTCCCAATGCCTATATACTTCAGCAGTTTGAAAATCCTGCTAACCCAAAGGTATTAAATGTGTCAATGTGCTTTGCTTGGAGGATAAGTTGATAAACAATAATTTGGCCTATGATATGTACTTAAATACTTAATTCTCTTGCAGATCCATTATGAGACTACTGGACCAGAGATCTGGAAGGGCTCTGGTGGGAAAGTCGATGCTCTTGTTTCTGGGATAGGGACTGGTGGAACAGTAACTGGTGCTGGGAAATATCTAAAAGAGCAGAACCCTAATATTAAGGTGGGACCTTTAATTTTCTGATTTTGTGTTATTTGCTGCATGATTATCTAGATGTTTTTTCTTTTTGCCAATTTTGTTTTTCTATTTTTCTTCTAGTTTTCCTTATCACTTCTTTTTTTGTTATTAGTTATATGGCATTGAACCAGTTGAAAGTCCAATACTGTCTGGAGGGAAACCTGGTGAGTCCTTTTTTTTTTTTAAAACCATATGTCTTTAATTATTATGTCCATTTAGATGCTTTGGCAATTGCTTGGTAAGTCCAATAAATAAACTGCGGTCAGTTTTATGTGGAATATGTAAATTTCTTCTTGACCAGTATAATCGGTTTCCCACTATGATGGAGAAAGTTGATATCTAGTTGAATTTACACCCTTGATTGTATTATATGACATTGGCTGCTCGGGTGATGCCATAGAGCTTGGTTGGTGCATAGGGTGTTACTGTGAAATGTGAGAGAAAAGGAAAAAACCTTTGTGGGAAATGTAGTCAGTGAGTTCTGATCTGGATGGAACGCTGTATTTACAGACTAATAGTACAAGGCAAGGCATTAAATGCTGCTAATTTCAGCCCCTAGTTATAGCCCTAGATACAGTCATCATACAACATATGTACAGCTATTGCTACATTCATAACCTAATCTTTATACACTATACATGAATTCCAACAGCTTCATCAGTGTTTCGTATGTCCTCTTACCCTGCGTTGTGTTAATTAAAAGGGGGGGAGGGGTGTTTTCAGAGACTTTAGTTACATTTTACCAGTTCAGTTAAGTCCTTTGTGAGTCATCCTCTGGTTCAAATTTCACTCTCTGACTTTGATTTTATACATGTCTTATGGTCTGTAATCATGTGTAATTGAATGTAACTCTGTAGAATTTCCTCATATGGCTGCTAATGTTCCTTAATATCATTTTATACTGATTTTGTACTAAGGCAGTCTGCATCAGTGATTTCCTTTAATCACTAGTCAAATCTGATCCCTACATTTAAAGGTATGATGATATATGCAAACATATGCAACTGAATGTTGTGCGCTACTTTTCATTGAATGTGCTTGGAGGTCAAAATGACACTTAATACAGTCTGCCTTCTCACTTGTGCCCCTCTCCAGCTCTCCCACCATCAAAGTGAAAAATAGTTCTTGCGGCATAATTTACCTCAATTTTCTACATAGTGATTGTTGTATTGAGATTTATAAAATACGTATCCGCAATTGTGTATCATTCATCTGATGATGCATGGTTGTTGATGTACAAGGCCCTCATAAGATCCAAGGAATTGGTGCTGGCTTCATCCCTGGTGTTTTGGATGTTGGTTCGCTGGATGAAGTTATCCAAGTAAGCCACTAAACTTTTGATTGGTGTTATCTATACTTCAACTGATACATAAGTTTCTTACTATTCGACAATGTCCTTTGTATTAACATGTTAGCATGTAATCTGTTCTCCCTCCTCCCCCACTACTTAGTGAATTGAAAGTAAAATATATTGGCTTGTACTTCCTACTTCATCTGTGGCAGTGGCGTAGGAAGTGAAATAATTCACTTCATATGTTGGAGAATTGGTAAATAGGAGCTCTGATAATTTGTCCAGGATGTGGCATTTTTTCCACTTCAAACATTTTTCAAATTTTGAGAATTCTCTTTTTGTTGCCATTATCGTTCTATCTGAGTTTTTTGGACATTCTGTAGATAGATAGTAACCACTTATTTTATCTGCTTTTGTAGATATCAAGTGAAGAAGCTGTTGAAACTGCTAAACTTCTTGCATTAAAAGAAGGCTTACTGGTGAGTTCTTCAAAGAGATATGTTTCAAAATCTCCAGGTGTCTTTGCTCATGCCTTAGCCTTGTTTAGATGCAAAATCTTGTGTTGCTGGCATGATTTACACTGTCCCTTTCATTTTGTGTGTTTTCAAAGAAAAGGAGAGAAAGAAAAAAGGGATGCATTTTTAAATTTTTTTTTTTTATTACCATTATAAACATGCATTGCAGGCAGGGATATCATCGGGTGCTGCCGCAGCAGCTGCAATTAAGATTGCTAAGAGGCCAGAAAATGCTGGAAAGCTCATTGTTGTAAGTTTGTGTTCTGTTTATATGATATTTGATGCTCCTCTATGTTTGCTGTTATAAAGACTGCTTTTGGTGCAATTTGCCAATTTCTATATTCTTATGCGGCACTAAGAGGAATTACCTCTGGCCAAAACTAGAGTCAAATGGTGAGCTTCTGGCATTAGCTAAATATGATGATGTCATTTCTTGTTATCAATCTTGTTGATGGCTCTACTGGAGCTGTTCTGGCTTGATAACTGTGAGGTTAGGATTGAAAAAAAAAAATTAATTTCTAAATATTTACACTTTCGTTATTAGTAGTCTTATTTATTCTGGTTACGCAGCCTATTTTCCTACTATACACCATTTTTTCCATTGCTAAGAAGAAACCTCTTTTTTTTTTTAATTTTATTATTATTATTTTTTTATGATAGGTGTATGCTACTACTGCAATTTTTTATGATTATTCTCTGGAAGCTGTCTCCCGTATTTTGCACATAACTAGAATTTGAAAGGGAGAAGAAATATAAAAACCTCATCAGTATTGTTCCACATATCATATTTGCCATATTGCATCCTAATTTACTCATTGAAAACCCCTGCAGGCGGTCTTTCCGAGCTTTGGAGAGCGTTATCTGTCATCTGTGCTGTTTGAATCTGTGAAGCGAGAAGCAGAGAGCATGGCTGTCGAGCACTGAGCTCAAGCAAAAGCCAAATGAATCTTCTGCTGCTTGGATATAAAGGTCGAGTCTCTGTTTATTAAGTTGAACTTTGTCCTTTGATTTGGATTTCTGGTTTCTGCTGCTCTATTTTGAAGAGGTCAACTGGGTTCTGAAGTCGTAGTTCGTCATCTGGCTTGGATTTCCCTCTTTCTCCATATCTGAAGTATAAATATGACATTTGGTTGTAAATTTACCACCATTCAATAAATATGTGGCCCGACCTTCAAACTCGCTTATGGTTATTTGAATCAAAAATAACTTCTGCTTGGATTTCTAACTTTGCAGCGGACTTGCTGATCCATTATTAGTTGTCAAGGACATTTAAGAATTGGTTGTAAATAATTTTAAAAAGTGGAGAGCTTGGTGGGCTTGCGCTGATTGAGATGAACCTGCCTTCCCTCCAGCGATCTAAACTGTTTAATGATCTCATCTAACGATTTGGTTAATTTTGCGTTTTTTTTAAATTACATAATTAATTTTAACAAGTTCAATCTTGTATTTTTTTTAAGAATTAATCATGTAATTTTTTTTTAAAAAAAAACACAAGATTAATCTAGACCGTTACCAAATCCAACATGGAGGGAATGAGTAGGAGCTTCTTGTGCGCACTAGATAATTTGATTTCTTGTTTCCTCTGACGCTGGTGGGACGCCAAGCTGGATTTGATTGAGACCTTAGAATAGATCACACTACAACAACAACAACATAGTCTTATCTCACTAAGTGGGGTCGGTTACATGGATCGCAACAACAACAACATAGCCTAAAGTAACAAATTTACAATCTCATTTATTGTCCATTAGATTGTCGATTGTTGAGACCGAATTGGAAAACGTTTTTCTTTATTGGATTGAAGGTAGTGTTCTGAACGCAAAAAAGGAACAAAAAAATAGTGTTTTATTATTTTTAGAGGTGTTAACGGATTGGTTTGAATTGGCTCTATACAAGTTGATAAAGATCACTAATCTAAATCAAATGGTGGTTAGTTCAATGAAATTGGAGGTTTACTAAATTTTTATTAAGACTGAATTAACTCAATTCATTCTTAAACAAGCTGGGTTGACTAGTTAAACTTTTTTAATAATAAAAAAAGCATCATATACTAATATTTTAAAAATTATTAAAAGTTAATTTCAAAATGGATTGAATTTAAACCATACAAAAAACTTTGTAGCCTAATAAAATTTCAAGTTTGTGTATTTTACTCAAAATAAATAATATATAAAAATAAGGAAAATTGCAATGAACAAATTGGGCGAAGTAATTTGATTTGATACGTATTAAAATGTTTCAATTCGCAAACGGCTTGGAAGAAAGAAGAAAGAAAAAACAAGAAGCTCATAAATTGGTTTTATTTCTCTCAAAGCGAATATTCTCCTAAATCAAACATGTTATTAATAATTAAATACAAAACTAGTTAACAATTTTATGATTTGATATAACCCAAATATAACCTCGCTTAATAATATAATTTAGAAAAAATTGAGTGAATTGTTTGAACACTGCTCAGAAACTAGTTTAATATGAATTGAGAGGGCTGCGCGAACACGGCCCCCACTACCATAAATTTTGACGTACAGTCTCCTTGATGGAGATGTTAAGCAGATGCACTTTCTAGTGTGCAATGAAAGCCATCTACCTAGGCTATGAGCATTCTTGATCACCCATAAACCCCGTCCAGGTATGTATGATCGTGGCTTGCCTATTCCTTTAATTTTATATGCTTCTCTCCTTCCAGTTTCACATAATCTGACCGATGTGGGGTTTTTTTTATGTCCAAAACAAAACAAAACAAAATCCCATGCTCATCATAAAACCCGATAGCCTTTTCCCTCTATGGCTCACTTCAGAATCCTTGGCTGCAACCATATATCATCATTTCGGTGAACTGCTATAACATTATATAGATCACCTCCCTTCGTTTAAGCTCATACTCAGTTAATAATCTTCGAGAATTCCGACAAATCTGCTTCCAGTTTTCATCTCACAAGGGTGGATACATCACCATACTCTTCGTCGCCCAATAATAAGGCTGATTCTTTTTATCTTTCGATTAACTGTGCAGGGTTTCAACTTCATTGGTGGAATATTACATCTTCATTTAGTTGAGACAAGCAAAGATTTTAGTAGAAATTAAATATTGTAAACGGAACAACAATTAGCAGATATGTATTAAACTTAGCCAAGAGCCTTCTTCATCATTCATCGACCTCATCAAAGTAAGAACGTTGTGATCATAATTTCGCTTGCCATTTACTTCCACGGACTGCAGCTCTCTAGCTGTAGTAGTTTTCACAACTCACGAGTGCTAATTGTTTCCTCTCCGAAGAATGTTTATCATCGTTGCATTTGGATTGGTAAATGCTAATAGAACCATGATGTCGAGCTGCTCCTCACGGAAGAAATTGAGGGAGATTTCTTGCTTCTCTTGTTCACCGACTAAATTCAGGCCCTTGATACATGGCCTCCAGAAACAAACATTTATAGTACAATTTCGATGCTGGTGCAGGATTAGAATAAGAGTATAAGTTTCAGTGATTGATCCATGGGAAGAAGTTCAAAAGCTGCAGCCTACAACTTTCCGTTTACTTGTTAATCTGTTCTGTGATAACACTTCCAATTTATATATTAACTTGTCAAAATGTTACAGAGTCTACATGTTGACGGTCAAGTCATGATGATAAGCGTCTGTCGTAATGTTTTATCTGGAAAGAGTCTGGAAAATATCAGTTTCTTACTCTCTTTTTTCGAGGTTTTTAAGTTTATAATGTGCATGTTACTTTTGTCTAGGTCTATTCTTCTGTATGCCCTTTGGTCAAAATCAGAATCTGGAAGATAATTGCCTTGGTTTATTAGTTCAAAGTTTTGCTAGAAGCAATTTGTTGGAAAAATTACGCAAATTTTCTTAAAATTATATTTGTGAAAAAAGTGAAATAAATGCAGAATAATAACACATAAAACTGATAACGGAGTTCGGCTAATCTTACCTACGTCTCCGGGTTGCTGTAGACTTTTACTGGTAGAAAAATATACAAAGTGTTTACAAAACACTCTCAACCCACAACCCAATTAGACTCAAAAATTGCTCTCAATTTTTCTCTCACAGAAGCTTTTCTCTCTAAGCTGCTTTTTACTCTCTCTCAGTTGTGTTGTTGGGGATGATTATGATGAAAAGAGAGACACTCTTATTTATAGAGTTCCTTCTCCTATTCCATCCTTCAATTGCGGTGTGCAACAAGATTTTCCTTTCTATATTTGCTGCTTGTTGCCTATTGCGCATGTCTAAGGAGAAAAGAAAAATCGGTGCTTTCCTTTCATATTTTCTTTATGGGTCCCACATTCTTTTTGACTAATCTTTCCACCTAACAATCTCCAACTTGAAGACTGGTTTTTATCTATCTTCACACCTTAATCATTGCAGCAGCCTTCTCTAATCTGTTATTCTAGGAGGCCAACTGAAGTTGAGCACAACTTCAATTTATCAATAGTCACCACCTTTGTTAACATATCAGCTGGATTCTTACTTCCTTGAATCTTCTTTAATGTTAGCATTTCATGCTCAAGTAGACATCTGATAAAATGATAACGAAGACCAATGTATTTTGTTCTAAAGTGAAATGCTAAATTCTTTGCCAGATATATTGCACTCTGACTATCACTGTGCAAAACACTCTTATCTTGAATGAATACCAACTCTGTTAATAATTCTTGAAACTATATCAATTCTTTGCTGGCTTATGTCAATGCTACATACTCAACCTCTGTAGTGGATAAAGCAACAATCTTTTGTAACCGCGACATCCAACTAACAGCCGTAGTTCCAACAGTAAATACATAACATGTGGTGCTTCTTCGGTGATCAATTTCACCTCCAAAGTCTGCATCTACATAGTCTTGTACTTTTAATTCTCCTTTACCAAAGTACAAACACTTCTCTGTAGTGCCTCGTAGATACCTTAAAATCCTTTTGACTGCTTCCCAATGAGCTTTGCCTGGATTTGACATAAACCTGCTAACAACTCCCACTGCATGGCCAATGTTTGGCCTTGTACAAACCATTGTGTACATCAAACTTCCAATGGCTGAAGCATATAGAATCTTAGCCATGTGTTCTCTTTCTTCTTCCGTCTGAGGGGACTGATCCTTGGAGAGATGAAAATGACTGGCCAAGAGTGTGCTAACCGGTTTGGCGTTGCCCATGTTAAATCTTTGCAAAACACAGTTGATGTACTCTGTCTGAAATAAATGCAAAATTCTTCCTTGCTCACCTCTTGTGATTTGCATTCCAAGGATCTTCTTTGTAGAACCCAAATCCTTCATGTCAAATTCTTTTGACAACTGCATTTTCAAGTTTCTAATTTCGTCCATATCTGAACCAACTACTAACATATCATCGATATAAAGTAACAAAATGATATAACTGGACTTACATTTCTTGAAGAAGCAACAACGGTCAACATTGCACTTCTGGAAACCTTCCTTGTGCATGAAGATATCAAACTTCTTATACCACTGTCTTGGAGCTTGTTTCAATCCATACAAGCTCTTCTTCAATTTGCACACCATATTTTCTTTTCCTTTTTTTCTGAGAAACCTTCAGGATGGTGCATGTATATTTCCTCATCTAATTCTCCATGAAGAAATGCGATCTTCATGTCCAATTGCTCAAGGTGGAGCCCTTCACTGGCAACAATACTTAACACAGTTCTGATAGTATTGAGCTTTACAACTGGGGTAAAAATTTCATTGTAATTGGTTCCTTCCTTTTGCTGGAATCCTTTGATAACTAGTCGAACTTTGTATCTCTTGGAATCATCATGTTCTTCTTTTATTCGGTATACCCATTTGTTGTAAAGTGTCTTCTTTCCCATAGGTAACTTAGCTAGTTCCCCATGTCTGATTAGAGATTAAAGACTTCATCTCGTCTTTCATGGCAAGCTCCCACTTGCTGGCATCTACAGTATAACATGCTTCATTATAGCTTTCAGGCTCCCCTCCATTAGTCAGCAACATATAGTCTGTAATACCCATGAAAAATAAAATATAAATGCGTGTTTACAAACTATTGTTACTATTTCAGTATACGGTATTATTCACCCGTATAATACTATTTACGTATATGGTACTGTTCATTTATACAATCAAAATGTCAAGTACTAGATATGGTTTGATCATAAGAGAAAACTAGAAAGAAGTTCGTAGGAGAAAATGACGTTTTATGTGTAAAAATACCCTCAGATACTAAAGTAAAAGGACTGAATTGAAAAGAAAATTAAAGGTTTAAGGTGAAAGAATAGTTTTCCCTTTAAGTTTCCAATAGTAATCAATAATTCAAAGCCCGTGGTCTTTCCGCGTATTACACAGTAAGTTGAATTATTAAGGTACACAGTAAATTGCATTATTAGAAATGTCATTTTCATGAATAGTAAATTGAATATTTTATTAACGCATAGTATCAAATAGTACCATTGACTTTTTCTATAAATAGGTCATTCCATTTCACTTCTAAACTCACACCTTCAACTTCTCTTCTTCTCTCCTTAAGTTTCTCTTGCTCCAACGCTGGGCCTTTGAGATTTTGGGCCTTTCCTTTTCAGCTTAGGTAAGGATACTATGCCCTTTCTATGTCTTTCAAATTTTAGAAGTTATTTTCTTAAGTATGCTTTGAGGTTGCGGCTTTGGCTGATCTTCCACATCAGAAAAACTGTCCTTAGCTGTCTATATGTTATTTTAATTCTCTGATTACCGAAATAGGATGTAAACTGTGAAGAATACATGTCTAGAAAAGTTCTGGCTAAGGAAAGACCTGATTTTTAAGTGTGTCCATTGTGACCTTCCACTCTTTCATGGGAACTTACCTGGTGTACTCTTTTACAGATTGTATTCTCTATTTTTGGTATGAATAGTAACTGTACGTATGAACAGTAATGTATGTATGAACAGTGTCTGTATGAAAACAATCCTAACGTATTTTCTCTAATCTTTCATGAAAATCTCCGTAGCGGAACACTGAAATTCGCCTGAGTACTCTTGTCCGTAACGATTTAGAGAAGCGATACTCGTACGGAATCCAGATGAGTGGAACGACCCCGTTTTAATAAGGTTTTAGCATTACTGGTGATAAAAAGTATGTCGTAGGACACTCCCAAGATTCATAGGGGAAAACTGGATTCAGAGTGGCAAATCTGGGGAGATAATTAATCCAGAAGTATGGATAAAATGACATAAGTATCTCATGATGATGTGAAGTTTGAATATTTTCAAAAACAGATTAATTGTTATCTTGATTTGTGGTTTATAAATCTATAATATAGTTATATACTGTACCTATTATATAGATGAATATTATATTGTGTTTCTGATTATAATATAAAATAATGTACTATCGATTGTAATTGAGCGGGACAGTACCCCCTCTCACGGCAAGGCAGAAAACCCGGTTTAAAAGGGTGTCTTGACCAATGAGTGTGGAGACAATGATTCCCTCAGTAGGGATATAGCGCGGATCGGTGACAGATCCGTGAGGCGCCCTAGCTAAGAGGATGAGGTTGTGCGTCATGGCGGAAATATACAAAATTGGTGAGCCGGCCTGTGTGCGCTCTCCGGGATATATTGCCATTGATGAGTACTAGTAACGTTTGTTGAATTGGATGAATTTTTATCTTCCAGTATGTATTTTCTAACTATGTCTATTGGTTGAGTTTGAGCCTTTGGATATACTTGCATGACTGGTGATGTATTTGAATTTTATTAACGCGAGGCCGATTCGCTCACTGAGTTTAAAAGCTCACACTCTCTGTACAATTTTTTTGTTCAGATCAGGTTGCCAGCGAAGAACATCCGCTAGAGGAGTAGATCACTTTGGACCTTTCCGCTGTCTGGTAGGCCCCTCTTTTGTTATAGATTATGTTGCTCTGTAACCGTCTAGGACATCTAGGTCAGGAGATTGGTGTTTAGCTTGTATTTCAGTATGATAATGTATTTTGTATTGAGGATCTATTATTTTTATTAAGAAAATTTGATGTATTTTCTTTGTATTTATTAAGGAATGGTATTTTGAGAATATAGAGATAATGACTAATAATTTTACTTGTGGGTAGAATTTATCGAAAAGCTTACAGTGATGGGATATTCATTATTGTGCCGGTCATGTGCCTAGAAAATGGGTCGTGACATAGTCCATGTATCTCCTGTTAGGAACATGAGGCTTATAAGACCTTCTTAATACAGGAGCTGGAGTAGGAGTCTGTGGTGTGTCAAAATGTTGTTCACTACACTGTTTAGTTGATTCCTCTGATTGAGGACTCTCAACTATAGAACTATGTGGGACATCGTCCACCTCTACATACACTGGACCATTCTGTTCTGAGTTACTGCCTTACTGGTGTCTGTGCTATGCTTGCCCTTGTACATCACTCTTTTGTTGAAAATCTT